>BMAO01021420.1:0-279764 GCA_019973975.1 Trichonephila clavata
TTTTTTTTATTGAGAACATTTAGAAATCCCCGTGCACCACAAAGTATTACTTCATGCTTACAAAAGTAAGCACGAAGCACCCATTACAAAGAAAGAAGGAATTTTAAAGTCATGAAGGATTACAATACAAAAACCCATGCCTCTTCCCGGATTCGAACCCAGGCCCTACGGCACCGCAGTCAGCGTCACTGGCCACTATACCGGATGGGTGGCCTTAAAAAGGTATTAAAAAATTACCATGTTAAAATTAAATAATTAATTATTTCGTTTGGGACTGTGGCTACGATATATAATTTTTATACCAATTTACAGTCTATGGAAGTCTCTACTACCAATTTTTTTATCCGAACATTTATTATCCGCAGCGTCAAGTATCCGAACCAAAGTCCGGATACATTGAGGCCAAAAGTGACGGGACACGCCCTAGGTCAGGGATATCTGGGGGATTTCAGTTGTGTGATTTGGTAAACACATCTGGGCGGAATATTAAATAAGTTTGTTTCCAAGTAAGGGGGGTGTACACGTGCTCTTTTGTTGAGTTTTGTTGATGTAGAAACCTGGATGGCATGCGATGCAGAAGACTGTGGATTTCAAATGCTAAATGATGACGAGATTGTGACTTTCGTGCAAGAAGAATCCGACCCTGTCGACGATGAAACGGATGAAAACGAGGACAACAACAACGAAAGTAGCAAGGGTCCATCAAATATTGACGCGTTTTTTGCGTTAGAGACAGCTATGGAGTGGTACGAACAACCATCAGAGTGCTGTCCTACTCAACTACTGCTGCTGAAGAGAATTAGAGACCTTGCAGCGAAAAAACGAAGGTGTACAATGATGCAGCGAAAAATAAGTGATTATTTTCCACAATCAAGGTAAAATTGCGACGTTTTGCACCTATTTTGCTTTTTCTTCAAGCACGTTTCCCGCATGTGATGATTTTTAATATTTATATAATGTCCAGTATCACATACTGCATGGACCACATTCGGTTTTCGGTTATCCGAACGGTGTCCGGTCCCAATTGATTCGGATAAACGACGTTCTACTGTATTTTTATTCAATCGATTGCTGTATGTAAAGTTGTCGTTTGATTTAATATTGTTGTTTTCTATGTGTTACGTGGTTTGTTAATGAAAAGATGGAAGAATATTTTGCAATCTGCTTGGAATTCAATAATAAAGAAATATATTACACAGTATCCATTGAAAAGTTTTACATTAACCTCCAAACTACTAAATACCCCTTCTGAAATTCTCAGTCCCTCATTCTTATTCAGGCATTTCAAAACCCCAGTAGACACAAGCGTCTAAGAACCAAATCCACGTTCAGAGAATATGCAGTTGAACGAATTCAGCTATCAACGATCAAAGTTTCCGGAATTAATTTGGCAACGCTAGCACTTCTTAACTTAAAGAAATATGTAGAACTCAAAAGTTTGCTGCTACACTGGGATGTTAATAATAGAGCACCTTTTCCGATTTAAAATTTAAAACAGTGCAAATAATCAACGACTCAGTCAAAAGAGGCACTTTAAAACTCAAGACTAGTGGAATTTCAACACACATACACACAAGTCCGTATATTTTAGAGGTAGACATCCTCCGCGCGATGTAACCAAACCCAGACACTTTTATCTCAGATTATATGAATAATATAAAGCATACTTTGTAGCTGCGCATCACTTTTCATTGCCTTCTTTATATCGCCAGCGTATCCGATTGCCTTCCTTTTAAATTGTAATGATCTAGTCAAGAGAAATGAAAATTTTCTGAATATTTTCTGTCCGTAAACGATGGCGGCAAATCGAGAAAGTCTTTTCTTCGAGACGTTTTACTGAAGAGTTTTACGCAGGGAGTGAATGTAAAATGCACATGCCATTTTACTACTGAAATAATATTTCTCTGAGACTCATGTTTTTAACACGCTTTTATTAGCTTTACCTTTATGTAACGGAATCTTTAAACTCGATTCTTACCCACTTTAAAAGATCAGATTAATTCGAAATTTTGCACACTTGTCAAGGACCAAAGTCAATACAATAGTTTTTTAAAAAAATTTCCCATTGTCCTGATCAGGATCATCGGGATTAACGATTTCCCATTTCCAGATATGGCAAATAATTCCAGATCCCATTTTCAGATTTGGCAAATAAAAGATTAAGTTGCAACACTAAAGCTATTCTGGTCGACGAAGAGCTGAGAGCTGCATGCCGTCCTTTGGCCACCCCGATTTCACAATTTGTCGAACCTTGATTACTTTTTACGGGGACATCTGAAAAATCTTGTTTATGCGACTCCACTTGACTCAGATAAGGATCTCTTCACTCGAATATCCGAAGCCGCTGCACGTGTGCGTGAAATAACTGACATCTTTGAGCACGAGCGCCAAACGCTCCACCGACACTGTCAAGAATCGCTACCGGTAACGCTATGTATCGTTACTAGTGAAAGCAATTTTGAATAAATGTTGTAAACATTACATTTGTCAACGACGCTTTCAATAAACACTTTGACTTTCGTTTCGTCTCTTACTTTATTGCCTCACCGCGTCCAAACATTTCTAAGCAATTTATTGTTATAATGTCTTGTACCTACCCTTAAAGTCTGTACCATTAATTCGAGACCACCCTGTATATCATCAATTCACACGTAATTTTGAAGAAATATTTTTTTGCCTCAAATAATCAAAAAGGTTCAAACGTTGCTCAGAGGGTTACACTTCGAGAGAACAGAAAATTCAAATATTTGGCAATTTCGGTAACTAGTGGCAGCAGTCACGAATGCACGGGTCGCAAAGTCTCTGTCAAGTCCAGGCGTCAATGAAGACTCAACATGCGGAGAGGCTTATGCACGTTAAGTCTGTCGAGTCTCGAAGTTAGATTAGCGTCGCCTTCTAAAGCAACATGAGAACTATTGGCGACGGACCTCGTAATTCTGAACCTCGATCAAGTGATGAGTACGACGCTTGAGCTGATACCCCCTCTCCAAACTACCTCGACACTCTACAGAGAGTGTCTTCAGCAATGAATTCTTAACCATGTCCCCTCGACCATTACAATGTACTCAAGTTGGTGAGGTGTAAAGTTTGGAGTACCTGGTAAGCTGTCTTCCTAGTTACTAAACCATAGCGCTAAAAATTGAGGTTCCTAGCCCAGTTTTTCCCCCTTCCCCTCGGTATGTTTGGCCCTGGCGGTATGTTTTCTATTAAAAAAATTTTTTTTTATTCTGATGGGAAGTTTGGTAATAATAAACCATAACTTTTAGATACTTTTAGCCCGGGCACCCAATATATTTAAATTTTACTGACTCTCCACCTCAAAAGGAATCAATGGTTAAACAATTAACATTAAAAAACCTACAACGTGATCTGCGTTTAAAAGCACGAATGATAATTTCAAAGAGGCTTGACTGGGGTTCTCTAAAATTTACAGCTGTCATCACGCAAAAACGTACTATAACTTCAAATCTAATGCAACTAATTCTTCGCAGATACATATATTTTTAAGCAAACGAATAAAAGAACGTTAATTTTCTCTTCTTCATCCACAAGGCTAATTAATTACTCACAGAATACAGAAAACTTTTCGAGAATGGGAGGTATAGAAACCCCTTGACAATGAGAGGAAGCATTGTGAGGCGCACAAAAATAGTGAACTCTTTTATTTAAATTCTAAAGAGCACACGTGACGATTCTCATTTTTCACAAAGATGTCTCTTTTTCATTTCACGTAGCCCTTTGGTTTAACGAAGACCATCACTCAATCCAGAATCCGGTAAAAGAGGGTCGTTTTTTTTTTTATCCACCTCTTTTAACCCAACTTTTTGCAGTTCATAACTCACTGAACGTGACAAGAAAGTCTGCGGCAATCACGAAAACTAGATAACCATTTTGATAAATACACCCCGACTGTTCCACAGACTTATTTTGATTAGAAACAGAAAAGAAAACAAGATACAGATATCTCTAGGGTCAATTTGTAAAAAGATTCAGCTCGTTTTCGTATCCTTTGCCATCACAAACAATTACACTTTGGTAGATAAAAGTTTTCAATTATCTGAAAACTTTATCGTTCAAAGAACGTAATAGGAAAATTTCACACAACATTAGTTTTATACAAATGAATAAGAATTTTGACATGTCTTATAGAAACACAAGAATTTTGACACACATCTCTTAGGTGGAATGTTTTCCTTCAATGCAAATTTATTATATTATTTACTAAATAAATATTTTAATACATTTTAAGTACAACGCGAAAAACAAAAAATATAATTATTAATTTAATATTTAAGGAAATATTATACATAGATTTTAATTTCCGTATATTTGTTTCGAACATATACAAATCCACTCCATTGATCATATGCCAAAATTTTACAGGGAGCTCGGCTAATGTTACACAGGAACCATAAGCATATATATTATTTTTAGCGAATTTTTTTCTAAAATCTCCTTGCTTAAGGCTTTGTGAGTGCAAGTGCAAAATCGCCAAATACCGTGATTTGCAGCCAATAATGGAAAACCGTCCCCGCTCGGGTTTAGAAAACGATTACTGCATTTGGCTACAATTTTTAATTTGGTAACATTTAAGAATGGATTTAGCTGATATAAACACAGAATGAGGGTGAGTGTTATAGGCACACAAAATAATTCCCATTTTTGAACAACCAGCCCTAAAGACTTGAAATTAGAAGGGCATGTTTCTTATGTTAAGTAGAGATCGATTATGAACGTGTTTTTCTACTATGAACGTTTAGTTATTTTTTTTTGAACGGGTCTTTTCCGCTACTTCTAAGGGAGTTGTAGATAAATATTCCCGTTTTTAATACGCTTTTATAAGCTACACCTGTATGTAACGGAATCTTTGAATTCGATTTTTACTCACTTTAAAAGGTCAGATTAATTCAAAATTTTGCACACTTGTCCAGGACGGATGACAATACAATAATTTTATTCCATTGTCCCGATCAGGATCATCAAGGTTAACGATTTCCTGTTTCTAGATTTGGCGACTAATTCTAGATCCCATTTTCCAGATTTGGCGACTAAGTTACAACTCTAAAGCGAAAACGCTCACGTCAGCAATTTCTTACCACAATATAAACAATTGCACGGCTTTTCTGAAGTTAAAAAAAAAGCCCAATTTAAACAAATTAAACAAGCACGCTTTTATCGTTTTTTTTTTAACTTCTAATCGGCTGAGGTATGTCTGTTTTACCATTGCAGACCTAGTACATTCCCCGGAAGCTAGTATCTCCTTTTTAGTGCGGCATCATGGAGGCGAATACCAATCACCGCAGGTAATTTTGACGCCCAGTTTCCTCCCTAGAGGCAGGAAACTGAGCACCTGAGCTCTGACGATGCGAACCTGTACTAGGATTTAATTTCTCCCAGAGCACCCAAGCAAAACAGACACTCTAGGGATCTTTTACATGCCGTATAATCATACAACATGGATAGAGTCGATTTTCTGCATCATGAAAACCACCGACTTGGGCCGGGGTCGAGCCCGCAACCGAAGGTGCAGAAGGCTAGCGACAAACTAACCACGGCACCCAGCCGGGGCTTCGTAGATCTTGGATCGAACTAAAAAATGAAAAATAAATTTTCGTTAAAAAAGACTAAAAAAATGCACACTTTTATATATAATCGAAAACCAAAAAGTAAAAAACTAATTCGAAATATAAGAATAAAATTATTAACGAAAAAAATGAATGTCAATGTGGTAAAAGCGTGGGGTGCTTTATACTACATTTGTACACTAACTCTGCATTCCGGAATAGAACTAGTAAAGAATTATAACAATTGATATCGAGCACCCCACGCTTTTTCCACAATGACATTCATTTTTTTCGTTAATCATTTTATTCTTATATTTCGAATTATTTTTTACTTTTTTAGTTCGATTCACTGTAAAAGCGTGTTTGCTAGTTTTTTAAACTATAATTTATTAACTATTAGGTCAACGAACTTAAAATTTCGTAAACATGTTTTATTGTTGTTGTTGTTGTTGAATAGAAATTCGATAAGGACGGGGTTTGCGGAATTGAACTCCTACGGGGCGGGATCACGGGGTGTAAAATATAAATATATTCCGGTTAAGAAATTCAAGTAAAAAAAAAAAATCAAGGTGATGGCGATAAAAAATATGTTTGAATACAATCGAAAATTTAATGCTAAGACTTTAATATCAATAATCTGATATATATATATAGCCATACATTACCTTGAAATATCCAGCGAAGCGAGGTGGGTAAGGACTAGTAAATTAATAAAATAAAAGACGAAAATTCATGTTCCCGTCTTTTAAGTGTTAAATGCATCTATCGTTTCAATACATTAAAAATAATTTTTATGTACAGAAATAATTCTAATAATTATACACTTTTTAATAAATTTTTTATACACGTTTCAACTCTACTTGCAATTCTCAGTTATTTATTTTTATCTAAATAAATAACACTTTCAAGCGTTATCAATGCATTTATGCTAGTCTTCATCTGAAAACATCAAGGTTTTATCCCTCAAATAAGACCGTTAACCTTTATACAGCATTTCAGCTGTCAGCAGCATTGTTTCAAACAGAACAGAACTTTTCAAATTTTGTTTCTTCTCTTTCTTCGCAGTCTATAAAACTTCTTTATTAAAAACCTCTGTAAATATAAGTTCTTTCTTTTAAATTGATTCATGTAAACTTCATTACATTTTATTAGCATATGCTTTTTTTTTTCCATCCACACCTGCCGTTTGATCCAGCTAGTCAATGCATACACAGTTTTTTACACAGGTCGCACAACACGGGCAAAACTTTATGACTCGTAAGATCCCTGATAATATTAGCCATAATTTCATTCGCTTTTCAAATGCTCCCCCCAAAAAGTTCATCAGCTACTTCTCTTCGAACATCCCCCCCCCCTTTTTTATGATAAGTAATAAAAAATAGTTTAGAGAGAACTTCGAACTCTCCCAGAAAGTTATAAAATAAACTCTGTGTACATAAAAATGAAATTTAATGTAGCATTGAATGAAGGCAGTGACGCTGCATGTTTTAAGATAATTTTTTCTTTTTTGTTTTTAACTAAATCAATAACCTTTTTATTCAGGGCGCGAGGCTATTTCTTTGCCTTGTTTATTCTAAAGAAAGAAAAGAAATTGAGAAATGAAATCAAAAACATATTTTATCAAATGCAAACTATTTGAGAGCGTGTACCTTTCTGTCATGTCAAAATGAAGATATTTCCGCATAGGGCTACAATTAATTTCGCGTGTTTATTTACCAGTCTAGAAGACACGTGAAGATCAATAACTTTATTCTCCACATTTGTTTTTCAGTATATTTATTAGGGATTGCAATATCGGTATTCACAAGTTTAAGTACCGTTTTTTCGATATTTACTAGAAATTTTTAAAATTGTCTGCAGTGATTAAAATCCTTATTCATGTAGCAAAAAAATACAATACAGAAATCAGCTATACATCCCAAAACTATCAGACAAGAAATCAATTTATTTGAAGATAAGGGATTTAGAGGTAAATACTTGGAAAGAGTATATCGCGTATTGCTAATAGTACCACCAATTAGCGTAGATGCCGAAACAGCGTTTTCGACAGCTAGTAATTTTTGCCCAAAATTACGTTCCAGGCTTAATGACAGTACAATTAACGCATTATGTTTTTTTAAGATCACATTTCAAATATTTGTAATAGTACCACAGGCTGAATAATGATATTAACACTTTTTTTTTAATTCTTTATATACTGTTATAATTTATAAGTTACAATTTATTTTTTGTGATATTTACACTTTCTAATAAAACTGGCAAATAAAACAAAGTTTTGTCCTTGTTTCCTTTCTTTTTTCGAAATTTTTAGTACCGGTATTAAAACCGATATCCCTGTATTAAGATCTAAATAATACCGGTATTGAACTTTTGGTCCGACATTGCAATCTCTAATATCTATGTACATACACAAAGATCTTTTCAATTCCACTGATATTCGTGAGTAAATTAAAATAAGTTCGCACATTTTTGATAAAAATCAGTTTCATACTGTCAATTTATATTAAAAGAAAGATAAGGAAAGAGAGAGAAAAAGCACGATGAGATAAGGGAGAAAGATGTAGCACAAAAACCGAACGACTCAGACGCATGAAATTGGGCAAGTTGAATCTATGGATCATAATGGTGCGCACTTCGAAGAGATTCAGCATTGTTGCTCATTTATTTATCATTTGGTCTTGGCATTTATTGAGAAATTAGGAGTGTCCCCAATTTGGTATATTTTGCGTTGAATTTTACTATTAGTATGCTAAAAGGTAGGTTATCTAACTGCTAAAATCAAAATTACCCTCCGAAAAGATGTCTTCAGCCTGCTATGTTTATTGCATGTGGTAGCATCCCTCTTGGATATTTAGGATTCCTTTGTATTTTGATTTTCCTTATGTATTTGCTTTTATATAACATAATGGATTTTAGTTATTCATTTTCGCGATCCTGTTGCAACATGATTTTGAATTTCTATATTGGATATACACAGTTGTAACGAAACCGCTTTGAGTTCTTGGACACCTGCGACTTCCCGTCACAGGGGCTACGATCAGTTTTTAGGAGAATTAATCCCCACATGTGCAAAAACACCTGCAGTCGTTAATATATTGCGCGGACGTGCCTTGGATAGCCCCGGCAACCTTTGACACCAGGAGAAGCCCATTCAACCCACAGCAGGATGTAATGAGAAGAAAAGCGCCGACAGCGGTCAACCCCGGTGAACAGACCACAAGACCCCTCCCTCACAAAGCAATAGAAATTGGGACTCTAAAATCATCTAATAGTACTAAGTTGTAAATTAATGTAAATAATAGCTGCGATTTAATTAAACGAAATTTTTATTTTTCAAATCACGCTACCTTTAATTGTTTTAAACGTCACACAGTTAAGTACGTTTTTTTTAAACATTTATAAACCCAATGCACCACGCAATGTATAACACGGGGGTATACAACACAGACAGAAGAAAGGATTACAACACAAACATCCATGCCTTCTCCGGGATTCGAACCCAGTCCCTACGGCACCGTAGTCAGCTTCACTGACCACTATACCGGATGGGCGGCTAAAGTTAAGTACGTTTAAAGCGCGAAAATGCTTTCGAAGAAATATCGATCAACACGAAATACAACGGTCGACAAACCACTATGTATTTCCACTGTGTTGGGGATCACTGATTTAGACCATTCTCCACTTAATTATAAAAAATCTGGACAAAATTTGTGTTTCGATGGGTGAAAGGAAACAAAATCAGTCATATCATCATCCAGTGTTAAGAAACGGGACCATTACGAGTCACCTGCACGAATAATTTAATACATTGTCCCTTAAAAAAAATTTCAAATATCTCTGGAATTAATAAACGAAATTTTTAAAAAATTGTTACAGGAGCCATTACACCATTATATGCTTAATTCTGAAACAAAAGCTACAATAAAGTATTTTTTTTTATAACTAAAATCATGATTTTGTATCGATTTCACTGCCTCAAATGGGAACTTTGTCCAAATGTGATGAGAATTAGGAAACTATTTAAAAATGTCATTTTTACGACTGTAGTGGGAAAATAAGGAATTTTTTTACGATCCAACAAAAATAAACATATTTATGATATAGAATCTTTCCTATCAACTGTGAAATAACACAGCTGTACTTATACTCAAACAGAAATGGAAATATCATTACAAACACATGGCGAATAATTAGTTAATGACATATATGCATTAGAAAAGCATAATATAAGCTGAAAAAAATAATAATTTGTATTAGAAATTGCAAGACATTAAATTTGAAATAGACATTGTTACACAATGTCTTCTTTGATTTTTCAAGGCACATGCACCATGTTTCATTTTTTTTTTTAATTTACCTCATTCTCCACTCAACACATCTGGAAAATTTTATAACACATTAAAATAATACTACAATTAATTTCCAAACGTTAAAACATCTCATGTATTAGACACACACACGAACATTTCGAAAACCTCGTCTCATTCAGAACTGAAAAAAAGAAAAGAAAACCTCATCACACACACCAGTTATTTTTAAATATCGTAAGGACACATCCAGTTTTAATTAACTGAAACCTGAAAACATTTCAAACGACAGGAAATATGAGAGCGGGACCCTCCTGTGCTATAATTGAAGGCTTAATTTCCGCTGCAGGCATCACAATAAAAGGACACGGTCTCAACAGCGGCGCTAAAAAGAATTTTTATATCGCGAGCGAAGGCGAATACAAGAATAATGGTTATACTACTTAACTATTATAATTTTATTCCTAACAGAGTGCATAATCTTTTAGAAATACTACTTAAGCTAACGTGGAAGAGCTACAATCTGGGACCGTTAGCTTTATTTTTAGTACCTCCAGAGGAAATATAACATGTCCAAACTATTAAGGCAAACATAAATTAAATTGAGCTTGTTTTAACGAGCCATAAAACAATCTCAATAAAGAACTAGATAAAAGTTTGGCACGTTGCACACGGAGAGAGGCGCGTAACGCTAGAGGTAGAGAAAAGTAAAAGGGAAAAACAAAAACAAAAAAACGTTTCTCTATAAAGGACACTTTAAAGATGCACGCTCAATAAATTACAGATTCCGCAAGGAACTTTATGAAGCTTGAACGAATCGAGATACTTTTCTTATGTTCCCTTTCAATCTCCGATTCTTTTTTTACAGAAACCATTTCTTTAAAAGGTACTATGAACACTCGAGTGAAGGAAATCCTTTCGATACATTAGATACATCATCCATTCTTATACCCCCCCCCCTTCAGATAAATTGGAATCTTACAATAATCAAAGAGCACACACAATAACTGCGACACAAATCACTTTCGCAATTTTCTGAGACTCTTTGACAATTTTTTTTAGGAGTTAAAATAAATATGCCGTCTAAAAAACTATAAAATTTATTTAAGCAGTAGGATTAATGGTTACGACCAGTTTTGTTCTTTTTCGTTTCATTAACGTATCATTAAGTCGACGCAAGAGTTATTAATGATGGATGTCTAATGTTAAACTACAGTCAAATGACGTGGAAGAACATAAGCTAGTCCTCTCAATTCACAACCGTTAAGTGATCCATCGAACCCAATTCCATTTAACATGTAACATACCCAATCAAACTGTACAATTGGTTCACAATCCAATCAATAGGAGTATACATTCAGATTCCCATATAAGACTGAATGGGAATGAGATAGCTGCTACCTTGATCAAGACCAGCGACCAGCAACCTTTTAGCTTTAGCACGCCGCGGCTTGCTAAACCAACCCACCAATTTGGGTTTGCAGCCTTGGGATCCCGGTGTTTTTTCCAATCTCGGGATTAAAATAACTAATCCCGGGATTTAATTTTTGTCTAAACTATATAAAAAAATTATATAGATATATTAATAAAAAAAATTTCAAAATTTTCTAAGAATTTAACTTTTAGAAAAGATTGGAAATTTAATTCTCTTCTATAGCTCCCATTTCTCGTATGGGAGATGCAAGTGGCTCACTGCAATATTTAGACAATAATGTAAGCAACATCTCAAGAACAGATTTTATCACAGTTTCTTTTTCAATTACATACCGTTAATTAATAGCGGATCTGCTTGAAGAACTTGACACACTTCCAAGTCTTATTGCATTACTAACAGCTCATGCAACCGGATCTTCTATTTCAAATAAGGTAGCAATTGAAATTGATTCACATTCTGATTCAATAACTAGATCAATTTATGCACAAAAACCATTAAGTGTAGCAGAAGAACTACATATAGTTATCAAAGAGATATATGAACCAATGCAGTCTATTAGATTTGACACACTGTCATCAAAAATTCAAAAAAAGAAATGTCTTTTTTGAAAATAGAGGGAGACCTGGTGACAGCCTGAAAAAAACATATTCCTATTTATTGACGATAACTCCTATTGGTATAGAATCCGCAATGAGCATTTTCTTCGTCAGGACAATTTGTAAAAAAAAAACAAAGCCGTTTGAACGATGACACGCTGGACGAGCTGCGTTATTTAAAATCTTATTTACTAAAAACACAAGAAATGAATTATATTTTTAAAATTTTTTATGTACTATTTTTATTTGCTTTTTGTGATGGATTAATTTTTTTTATTTATTCACGCACACACACTCAATAAAATTAATAATAAACCAATTTTTAATTATATTTTCAATTTTATTATGCAATTTCAACTATGCTAATGTGTAAGTATTTTTAATAAATAGTCAGATCCTAATCCCGGGACCCATCCCGGGATTCGTATAATGTAATCCCGAAATCCCGGGATTGAAAATACAACACGGGATTTCAATCCCTACACCAACATGTCACAGTGGGACGTTTTTTGAACAATTAGATTCCCGCGATAATATACGCAGAGTTAGAGAATAGAGGTCAATAATGTAGATTTACAGTTTTGTTATATATTAATTTTGCATTATTTATAAAGATTTCTTAACATAAAAATACCCCCCCCCTATTAAATATAAATATTTTTTCTTCAACAATAAAAAAAAAAATTAAAACTTTGCAAATATGTATTTTTAAACATATTTATTAAAATAAGAAATGTGTGTGTGTGAACAACATAAAATATAAGTATATTTTCCTTCATTATTGTTAAATTAAAAGATAAATAAAAATATAAATGTGAATCTAGAGCTTGCACCGCTCTATTTTCATATTGCAAAATCAGGGGTATAATTTGTCACTTTCAATTAAACATGATTCTGAGCATTCAAACAATTTCTTTAACAATTAAACTATTTATTTGCAGATTCAATTATTTTTCATATGAGGAAAGATTTTTTTACTTACATTGTAGAACCAAAAGCGGAAAGCAGAGTTCAAGTAATTTTTCCTCCCTCAAACAATTGAATATCTCCAGCAATGACATTACAAAATAGCTGTAAATTTACCTTTAGAGTTATCTTTCAGATTTTTCGAAATTCCTAAATGACCATAATTCTGAAAAGGTTTGTCAAATAAGGTCCCATAAAGAATTTCTCATCCACTCAAAAACTCAAATTTATAGAGTAGCGCAGAGTGCCATTGAGAATTATACCTCGTGCCATAGGTTGACGCCCCTAATCAAGACTGTTTCTGAAGACACAAATTGCATGAAGACATATAATGAAATCTCCTCAATTAAAAAAAAATGGAATTTAATGTACTTTGTGGAGGCCCAACCCCCTGGAAGCTTAAGGTTTTCATTAGTATCACACAAAAGTTTCTCTACTTTCTATTTCTATATTCAAAATTACATAATTTATTCAATTAAATAATGGACAATCCTTGAAGAGCCCCCCCCCCCTTCATCTATAGACCCATACACCAAAAAAAAATTATAAATTCCTCGTGAGTAGCTGCCATCTCATCCACAAAATTGTTATCCAAAAACAAACTGAACGGCGCAAACGCAAAACCACAAAGTTCAGAATAAGAAAATTGCTGAATTTATAAACGAGAATTTTAACAAATTTTCGTTTTCTTATTAATAAATCTTTACATGTGTTTCCACAGAAAGTGGAATTGTACTTTAATAATTTAGCAGTATGTTTTACAGGTAAATACAAAGGCGACTCTCCAATCCATCGTCGTGTCCTAGGGTTTGCATTTACGGGATCCAGAAATCCCGGTGTTTCTTCAAATCCCGAATTTAAAATAACTAATCCAGGGATTTAATTTTTGTCTAAATTATATTTTAAAATTTTTTTCTCATCAAAATTTTCTAAGAATTTAATTCTTAGAAAATTTATATAGGAAGCTTCCACTACCGAAACGAAACATTGCGCAACATTCATTTCTGTTTTCCATAAATAAAAAATGTGACTCAAATGTCAGATGTTTATAATAAATTTTGGTTTTTCTTTTCTGAATCATCAATCATGAATCCCTTTTCTGAATTTATCATGCTAAGTCAATATAAAAGACGTGTTTTTAGATTTCTCTCTCTCTCTCTTTCTCTCCCCTACATCAAGAGATAACTTTAGCGAAATGATTTTGTTTTTATTATATTCTTATAAGCTGTTTCACGTATCGAAAATGCATTTCTTCAAAAAATTTTCCGAATATTTAAAGTGTGTGAATGAACTCAGTAATAGGCGAGTGATTTCAAAGTTTTCTTTTTTAAGCTACAGAGTGATAAATTTAGTAATATTACTTTGTTATCACTATAAACATATTTTCAAATTAGATTGCATGCATTAATATTTAAATGTAAAAAATATTTCGAAAAGACAATTTTTTGAGAAAGCTAAAAAGGCAGAATTTTATTGGAATGAGAAATATGCCATGTATTTTTTTTTATTATTTTTTGTATTTTTTCTAGTATTTTTATTAGAGTTAATTTTAGTGTTTATTATAATTAATTTCTAGTATTATATGTTAATAAGATTTTTAAAAAAGGAAAGCATTTTTCTGTGGGAATTGTATACGTAGAAAATTTTTTAGAATAAAATTTAGGGAAATTATTTTATGTTTTGTACGTTCTAAGTACAGGTATATGCGAGTTCATTGGAAAAAAAGCTCAGTTCAGACTTCATAATTTTAATTTTGAAAAATCTACTTCTTTAGAATGTCTTACCATGCAGTTATGAATTCTAATTATATTAAACATAAAAAATACAGTGTTTCAATGAACATAAAATAGGGGCTTTTTATTTTGTTTTAAATTTACAATAAAATTTTGGAGAATCTCAAACATATGTTTTTAATTTAAATGAGTCAATTTTTAATAGATTCAAAAATTGTACTTTTTTTATTTGTTTTTCATGATGAATTATGTTTTGTTTAAATTTGTTTCAATAAATTATTTTTAACCAATTTTTTTAATTTTACGTTTTCAGTTTTACTACGTAATTTCAACAATGCTAACGTGTAAGTATTTTTCATAAATAGTCCTGTTCTAATCCCGGGATTTGGATAATGTAATCCCGGAATTGAAAATATAGCACGGGATTGCAAACTCCATCGTGTTCTTATGTTTAAATATGTCACAGTTTGAAGACACTTATGAAAACAAACAATTATTATGTACGGTCAAAGTACGATAAAGCAATTCCTAAAATACCACTCCGTAAAACAGAGTTGAAATATTGAATAATCAAAAAAAGAGATAGCATAAAAATGTTTTTTATTCGGTAAATGTCCCTTCAAGAGCAATAACGAAGAAAATAAAATAAATCAAACTAACAATTTTATTTATAAAATAAATATTTAAGTTAGTTAACCAAACAAAATTAGCAAAAGTCTCAAGCATGTTATCAATATGTTCTTATATTCGCATATTTATCTATTATCAACACTTAATCTAGATAGAAATAATGATTATTAATATGCCCAACCGTTACATAAACATTTGATTAAAAAAATGGATAGCTTGTTTAATGTAAGCATCACCATATGTGGGGCGTTCCTGGAAATTTTCAAGCACATAAAAAAAGAATATACAAGCAACTGCGCATTCCAAAAATAATTTCTTAATTTCAAGACACAGTGAAAATAAAATAATCAAAAACGGAACGATGGATAGGGGTACTGCTTATCAAAAAATGAGACAAAAACCAGAACCAAACCTTGAATGCAAATACTTTATTGCAATATATCATAATCGATGATGAAAATTATCAACTCGAATAATTGCGCGTGCAAGAGGAAACAAAGCAAGGACACGACACAGCAAGACATTTGTACGGAATCTTTCTAGGGAGCAAGGTTATTGTTCGAACAACTGCGAAGGAAAAATGTTGCGTAGAAATTTAAGTATTTCAAGGTCTACAAAAAAATAATAATAATGCTTCGATGTGCTATTAGAATTCAATCTTCCATAGAACAAACGGTAGCTCTCTATTTCCGGAGACAGTGTAGTTATCTGCAATCAATTATAGTAAAGGTAGACGTAATCATTTCCGATATTTGTCGAAGTACCTTGAAAAAGCCAACTAAATGCTACGTATAATAGACGAACAGTTGTATATTGACTGAAAGGCGCATTTTGTCTTACAAAAAAAATGGTAGACACAGGAAGTATTACAATAACTGATTTTGAATAAAATTTGCTTAGAAGACAAATACAGCAATCCGTTCCTAAATACTTGCCATAAAATCCGGCGTATAACTAACGTGACCATTTATTCTTTGACTCAAAACGGGACATTGGTTTGTTTATGTCAATTAACAGGTATACATAGAAAAAAAACACGTCTTTAAAGTTATTTATTCAGAAAAAGTTAGAGCTTAAAAGTTGCGAATTAAAAAATATACCCAAAATGTTTAGTTATATTTATATTTATCAGAGGAACAAATTTTCTTTAATATAGCTGGTGAAGATTTTAAGTAAGAATGAAACTCTTGGCACGTTTTTTATATTCGCCTTAATTATCAACATCACCTTTAGAACTGAAATTAATAGCTGGGTTTTCTCAGATGTCCACAATTTGTTCATCATAGAAAATACTCTTTCTACTGAAGCCATTTGTAGCAGGCAAGCATAAAATATATTCAAATAAAGTAGAAAAGTTTTAGAAAGTGTTTGAATACTTCCACCCAACGAGTTTCCGTGGAAACATTTAGATAATTTTTATTCGGTTACTTTTTGTGATGTAATGTAGTTAGAAATTAATGAAAATTCGTCAAAAACTTCTGTATCTTTATTACTGTCAATATACTCCTTTTCAATTAATACATCCAGAGATTTTTGAACGTCTTCCCATGCGGGGACCTTTTTTAAATCTGCCCAATAAAATATCTCCATTACTTTGGTAAGAAAGCAAGTTCGCTGCTCCAGATATTTACGGCTTGATTTACAAAATTCTGCAGTCGTCCTTTTCACAAACTCTTCATCTATATAAGTACCATTATCTTTTGATTTTACCATTAATTGACGGACCGTAAATGGAAGAGACTGATTGGTTTGAGTCAAATTGTCTTTTAGTTGATTGATTTCTTTTGCAGCTTCAACTGCCGATACAGTCTGACCTTCAAATTTCAATACTTCTTTCCTAACAGCTTCGCTCGGTTTCCGAAAACGGGACAATTTTGCGTCCCAAGAGTTCATTTCGGGGACACCGGGACTCGTAATAATAAAAAGGGACAGTCCCGTTCAAAACGGGACGTCTGGTCACGTTACGTATAACGCGCACTTTTAACACAAAAAATTAAATCGAAATTTACGGGTGCACATTATATGCCCGGGTATAAAAACTATAGCTTCAAAAATAAAATAAAAAAAGAGAGATGAGCATAAAAAAAAACTTCAACTTCTACAAAGATCGGAATACTGTTTATTTAAAAGAAATGTCATACCTTATTAACTTAAAGGGTTTTTTTTTTTCTAGAAATATACTATTTTTTTCAAATTCCTGGGGTAATATCTCGAATAAATGGCTTTAAAACATTATAACATTGCTAACGTACGTTGCAGGTTCCTTCGTAAAAAAGGGGTTACGCGTTATACGGTGAATATACCTTAAAATTAAAAAATGCAGCTTGAAAGTATAGGTGAGCGTTATACGCCGGATTTTATGTTATGTTTGTATTCATGGTAAATAGATAAAATCCATTTTTAAAAAGTGCTGTTTAAGAGACATGGATTTTTTTGTACTAGCATTCTGAGCACACGCGTTAGTACGAATTAGTTTTTTTTTTCTAGAAATTTTTTTAAAAAATCATTTAATATATATAATATTTTTTACTAATATATAGTTCAAATTTGTCGCTAAAAACATCATAAATAAATTCCTTATAGTACCATACATTAAGTTATATGAACGTCACACACTATAAAGCTGCATGAAAGCTTTTGGCGACGGTCCTCGTAATTTTGAACCATGGTCAAGTGACGATGACGACACCTGGGCTGGCCCCCCACCCCCTCTTCTCTCCTAACCACCACACCAACGGCAGGACATATAAGCTCTCGACAGATTTAACGTGCATCGCTCCCCAACACGGCGGGTCTTGAATGGTGCTGGGCTCGAACTCATGACAAGTCAGCCACGCTCCAAATCGCGACTGGACAGAAACGAAGCCGGGCACGAGTTTGTGGATGTGACCGCATTCGGCTACCGCAGCGACGAAGATTAACAATTACCGTTATCAAATTTTCGGCAAATCTATATATATAAAGGAGAAAAGCGACTCACTCGTCATACCTCAAGAACTATTAGAACTACAGACTTGAAACTTGGTAGACCTGTCCGTTTCTTGAAGTAGAGATCCGCTAAGAACGGGTTTTGCGAAAATCGAACCTCAAGGGAGACTGCGAGAAGTTAAGGGGTAATACTCCCCTTTTTGAACTATTAGACCTAAAGATTTGAAATTTGGAAGACAGATTCTTTTCATGAAATAAAGATCCGTTGCAAAAGAGGTTTTGCAAAAATCGAACCTTCAGGGGGTTGCGCGAGAGGAGTTCGAAATAAATAACTCAGTGGCGCAACAATCCATGAGGGCCAAGGCCTACTGTGCCCATCTCAGTGTACGTGACCTTGGGTCCTGAGGTGCATGAGCAAATGCTCTGGTCAGGTGGTCAATCTGGTGTGAAACCCCCAGTGTTAAATTTCCAAGCAAGCTTGATACTTATTTACGGACCCATTGAAGGGATGAACGGCTGAGTCGACTGTAAGGATCTAATACCCGCACCTGGCCACAGATCGGACATACATGGGAGATCTGGCAACGGGTCAGATCATGTATTAGGGAATCTGGCAGCGGGTTCGGCATTTATAGAGAGGAGGACCTGGCAACGAGAGAGAGAGACCAGAGGAGACTGGACCGGATCGGACGAGACGGAACGAAGGGCAGCGGAAGTGAGGAAGCCGAAGACGAGAAAAAACGTGGTCTGAGGAAGACTGCTGAACGTTGGGTTTTTCAATCTGTTTACATCTTGTTAATTTCTTTGTTTTGTGATGTGTCCCGTAGAAGGAGAAAAATAAATCGGTGTGACAAAAACCTGACTGTGGTTATTTTTACCTATTCGAACACACCACAGATCAAAAAGAACCCACAAGTTCATATCGGTCTTGCCCAGCCCGGGGTTTCAACCTCAGACCTGAGGTGTCGAAGCTCGACGCACTATCACTCAGCAACTAGATTTCAGAAAATAAATATATATTCTCGCAATTTGAAACTACTTATTGTAAGATCATTTGTTAGATTCCTCTTCAAAGCTGAGGATTTTTCTTTTAAATAGATTTCAAAAAAATCTGTTATCTTTTTTTGTCGCGATTTCCACATGTTATCTTAAATATCAAGTCAGATATACTTTTGTTTGATTATATTTCTTACTAAAACGCAAGTATACACAGTACTTATGATGTAAGAGTATGTCCATACGGTCTTGAGAAAAGTCGAGAGGCTTTTATTACCCCTGAAGAAATGTTACTCTCAAGCAAAAACGATTTTTTATTTCATTCAGTGGCGAGTAACACAGAAACGTGAAACACTCTAGCACTTTAACCTTTTTGTGACGAACTCATAAAACTCAAGTTTGTTTGTTTACGAGAGTAACGTTTTGTCTGAGGGTTTACAAACGCCAGAGAAGGGTATAAGAAACTGCTTTGTTCCTGAACTTTACAATTTTTTTTTATCACTTGATAGCCTCAAGATAAAATTTTGTAAACGGCAAAATTGACATACAAAGAAGGAAATTGACGAAATAGCTCCAAAACTCTACGATATATCCTTATATTTATTTATTTTTTAAAGTAATCCTATTTTACATCATTATTTCATTTCCCGAAAACGTATGCATGTCATTTTTTTTTAAACCGTCATGAGATATATTTTTTAATTTTCAAAAATGAGTTTGTAAAGATCTGGCAACACCAAGTTTATATGGCGAGGGAGCAATGGCGTAACGTACACGGCCGCATCGCGAGGGGATGGGGAGCCCAGGGTTCTAGAACGCCCAAAGCCTGACTGCCACCAAGTGCCAGCCCTTTGTAAAATCCAACTTGGAGGCCCAAACCTGACTTTGCAGGGAGGTCCTAATGTTCTCTCTTACGCCACTGTGAGTGAGTGTTTATTAATGTTGCTCTATAAACAACGGCGACGGACCTCAAAATTTTGAACCATAGTCAAGTAACGACGACGACACTTGAACTGGTATTCCCTTATCGAGCTTCCACACCAAGTCAATGAGTGAATATTAACGTCGCACTGTTCAGCTACTCGAGATCTTTTGGCGATTGACCTCGTAATTTTAAACCATGGTCAAGAGACGCGGACGACACCTGATCTGGTATCCACCTCTCCTAACTATCACACCACACCAACGGGAGGACGTTTGAGCTATCGACAGATTTAACGTACATCGCTTCCTTACACAGCGAGTCTTCAGCGGTACTAGGCTCGAACTCATGACACACCGACCACGAGTCTGTTGCCATGACCACAAGGCTACTGCGGCCACCAAGTGACGAGAATGACACATGAGCTGGTACCACTTCTAACTTCTTCACCATACCAACGAAAGGACGTTTGAGCCTCGACAGATTAAACGAGCAGCAGCCCTCTCTACAAGGCAGATCTTCAGAGGAACTAGACTCGAACTTAAACACGCCAGCCACGAGTCCGTGATAATTAAGCTACCACGGCCCTCCAAGACTTATGACAAAGCAAATTTAAATACTTAAAACTGAAGATTTCATTTTCCAACATATTTTCCAAAAGATTTTCTGCAGAATAAGGCAAAATACAAAATATTTTATTTATACACCTATATATACACTAAAAAATTCTAATTTTAACAAGCACTACTAAAATTATTCCCTTTTCTATTTTCCAATTCAGAAAGAGTTTAAGATCCAATATTCTAATTCAAAAGTTTGTAAATACAAATTTACATCAATTCCAAACTACAATTTATAAATTTTAAAGTAAGCGAAATATTTTTTTTTGTCGCTGTTTTGAATCAATGCAACACGACTGGTTCTCAAAATTTCAAACCATGTTTAAACCTACTGAAGATTAAATCTGACATCTCCTGATTGACCGGACAACAGTGAAGCATAAATTTATGAGGTCGAGCCTTATTATAACTAATTTATAAGTATTTCCAAAGTTCTTTAATGAGCTTAACTCTTCCATAAGATTACGAAATTTGAGCCGCTCTTTTATTTTAACTAATTACTTTAGAAACTTTGAAACTTGAGAAGTATAATGAAAGTAAGCCTCAATTTGCGGGAAACAAAAAAAAAAGTTGACTTGACAGAAGTAAGAGGAAAATATTAAAGTTAAGAAACTTGCGAGCATCGAAAATTACCCAAAGCCTGAATTAGATGTATTCTAATGGACTAAATTCATGTGACGTCATAGTCACATGATGAATACAATCGCGTGTTTATAGCCAATCAGTTTATGAGTTTCGCTGTTGCCAACTTGTGCTTTTTACAAGAATTTTTTTTTTTAAAAAAAGGTACATATCTGTTGACAGTAATAATGCATATACGTTAACAAAACGGATTTGATTTTAAAGTACAAGCATAAGAATTTTTGTAACTTGGAGTGAGTGAGAGGATATTAACGTCGCACTGATTAGCAACACGAGGGCTTTTGGCAACGGTCCACGTAATTTTGAAACATGGTCAAGTGACGCGGACGACACCTGAGCTGACACCCCCTCTCCTAACTACCACACCACACCAACGGGAGGACGTTTGAGATCTCGACAGATTTAACGTGCATCGCTCCCCAACACGGAGAGTCTTTAGGATCGAACTCATGACACGCTAGCCATGATCCGATGCCTAGACCACTCGGCCACCGCGGCCTTTGTAACTTTGAAAAAAGCTTCGAACATCTGTACTCAATAATCAAATCTGAAATTTTACCTAAAATTTACAAGTAGCACTACAAGTGTTACGTCGTTTTTTAATTCAATGAAGAATACGTGTTGTTTTTTGTTCTTGTTTTTGTTTCTTATTCCACTTGATCGACAGAAACATCTAGATCCAAGTCCATGAACCCGTGCGTTTATAGACATTGAAGAACTGTAGCAGGACTTGAGAGCAACTGACTCTTTATGGCAACCAATACAACCCGAGATGTGGGCAAGATAGGCTTGGGTCACATTGCAATTCGGACAAGGGTTAACTGTAAGCCCCACCACATGCCGTTGAGCTCGAATGTGTCCACTGCGAATCTTAGCAAGAGTAGTTTCGTCTCGCCTACTGCCTAACCCAAGCAAAGCAGCACCAGGGCGGTTTTCTTCATACCACTCATGTACGGGGGCCTGGCTCCAAGAAGAACTTATATTTTGTTTGACTTGTGTAGCAATTTCTGAAAAAAGTAAGGCATGCCATCAAGCGTAGAGTCTTTATGGCTGCCCTCACGGACCAAACCATCTGAAATCTCATTCCCACAGACATTCACGTGCGACGGTACCCACTGAAAAGAATATCTTAACATTGGCATTCAGGCTATTTAATAGCTGGACAATACTCGGTGTCGTTCTGTCATCATGCCTCCACCATTCAGGTAGATGCTGAATAGAGCTGCAGCTATCACTGAATATCCAAATATCTGTATTGACACTCTTAGTAAAGCGTTTAATACGTAAGAATACGTAATTGCTTTTATCTTATGACCATCCTGAATATATCCCATTAAATTCATATCAGCTATTAATAGTGGATACGAATACACACACTTCCGGAAAAGTATTTTTAGTCTGAATTTGTACATGGTGAGTCTGAATGCATATCACATTTCAGTGTTACAGCGTTCTCAAAACAGACAAAATTTTAATGTGTTTTAGAAGCATTGCTTTAAAAAAGCTAATGTTGTTCCATTTAAATAAGAAGCAACATATTATCAAAATATACCAAAAAACCTATACGAAAACGTGTAAATCAAAGGAACCCATATTTCATATTCGAAGCCAGCAAGTTGATAATATATAATTGATCAAAAAGGCCAAAGCAAATTAGCCATGAAAAGAGTCTATTCACGATATAATTAAAATTTTAACTTTTCAATAGGAATATAGATTTTGCAAGCGTTTACATAACAATTTGATACTCATTTGCTCCCCCCTAAAGCGATTTCGGATAATTCAATAATTGTTTCGGAAAGGAAATTAACAGAAATCAATACTTCTCTCAAAACAATGTAACAAAGTTCTTGCCTCACGAAGTATTACAATTGGAATGAATGCTTCCCTTTTTGCACAACGATGAGAAAATCTTTATAAGTAAAATTATTTAGTCTTTTTAGATCAAATGCACTCATGTCCCTAAATTAAGGGTTATGCCAGCTCCGGCAAATTAAGGTTTAGAAAAACAACAAACAGGCCTTATTCATAGAGACAATTTTAAAAAAAGATATAAGAGCAAAAAAGATGATGTATGATACAGAAGGAGATTCGATCTTGGTACCTTTGGTTCCGTAAGCACATAACTTACCGCTGGGCTAAAATGATCACTTTAGATCGGAGGCTGTTACTGGCTTTCATAGATACCACCGCCACACACTCCCCTACCAGTAAATCAGTAAGCAAAAAAAAAACGATATCGTTATGGCGAGCGTGTGATTTGTTGCTGTTGCGTCATTTGGTTCTGACGGCTTGTTGGCAGCGTCGTGTGTGTGTGACGGCTTGTTGGCAGCGTCGTGTGTGTGTTGTTGTGTGTGTGTGACGAGCTTGTTGGCAGCGTCGTGTGTGTCTGACGACTTGTTGGCTGCGTCATGTGTGTCTGACAGCTTGTTGGCTGCGTCATGTGTGTCTGACAACCTGTTGGTTGCGTCATGTGTGTCTGACAACCTGTTGGTCGCGTCATGCGTGTCTGACGACTTGTTGGTGGCGTCATGCGTGTCTGACGACTTGTTGGTTGCGTCATGCGTGTCTGACGACTTGTTGGTTGCGTCATGTGTGTCTGACGACTTGTTGGTTGCGTCATGTGTGTCTGACGACTTGTTGGTTGCGTCATGTGTGTCTGACGACTTGTTGGTTGCGTCATGTGTGTCTGACGACTTGTTGGTTGCGTCATGTGTGTCTGACGACTTGTTGGTTGCGTCATGTGTGTCTGACGACTTGTTGGTTGCGTCATGTGTGTCTGACGGCTTGTTGGTTGCGTCATGTGTGTCTGACGACTTGTTGGTTGCGTCATGTGTGTCTGACGACTTGTTGGTTGCGTCATGTGTGTCTGACGATTGTTATTGGCTTACATACATACCACCGCCACAACACCATTCATAAAAAAACAACGAATTTTGCTCCCTGGAATAATCATAAGAAAAGATATCCCTTTTATATACAAAAACTCAATATTGCATGGCTGGTATGACGGTTAATACAATGTATGTCAATCATGCGAAGAAATACAGTCCATACAACACCAAAGCATGCCGAGTATCAAATTATTGGGTTGATCTTGGTTAAGATTACACAACTCTCAGCAAGTAATGCTTTCCGGAGTTCCGGCACTCACATAAGAGGTGGTTAACGAGCTGAAATTCATCGGCCAAGTATATCCCACACATGCTCTATCGGATTCAAATCAGATGAGAATGCTGATCATTCCATGCAGGTGATAGCCTCAGTTTGAAGCATTCGTTGATGATGCTTTCTGGGTGAGGGCAAGCGTTGTTATCCATAAACACAAATTCTGCGCTCAGGGCACTTATAAACAAACGTACATCTTGTTTCAGAATAAAATCCCGATAAATGAGGATTGCTATGCTTCCGATTTGAACATGCAGATATATTCTGGAATCCAGAATACCCCCCCTCCCCTCAAAACGAGCAATACTGTACCACCGTAACGGTGACGTTCAGTAAAATGACATTCGGAATTAATATACACAGAAAAAAATATAATTTAAATTGAAGCCCAGTGGATAATGCATCGCGCTTCCACACCACAGGTCCAAACCCAGGACTGGGCAAGGTTGACTAAGCCTTTTATCCCTTCAGTGGGTCGATAAATGAGTACCAAGCTTGCTTGGGAACTTAACACGGGGATTTCGCGTCAGAATACCTACCTGACCGGAACATCTGCGCATGCACCTCACGGCCCAAGAGAGAGAGAGAATATTAACGTCGCACTGATTAGCAACACGAGGGCTTTTGGCGATGGTCAGCGTAATTTTTAACCATGGTCAAGTGACGCGGACGACACCTGAGCTGGCACCCCCTCTCCTAACTACCACACCACACTCTCGACAGCTTTAGCGTGCATCGCTCCCCTACACGGCGGGTCTTTAGTGGTACTAGGATCGAACTCATGACACGCTAGCCATAATCCGATGCCTAGACCACTCAGCCACCGCGGCCGCCTCACGGCCCAAGGTCGTGTATACAAAGTTGGGCACAGTAGACCTTGGCCCACATGGGCTGTTGCACCGCTGAGTTAAGAATTTAAATTAATATTAAGGAAAAAGTTCTTGCACACATATCTAAATTCCTCATTTAATTTGCTTTGTCCTAAAAAACTAATTTAATAAAAATAATGTTCCACTTTAACGAAATCTTTCGATTGAAAAACAAGCTTTCCATGTACATTTTTCTTCAATGTAAAAGAATTTTTTAAAAAAAACTCAAATTCGAAAAAGTTTAAGGTTTTGTAATTTAGGGTCTTAACTTCACACAAACAATGCAGAACATAACAAAAGAATCAAAGGGTCTTTAAAAAATAAAAGCAGCAGCCTCGCGGAAATTGAGAAGGAATTTTAAGCAAGATGCAAAGCCAATTCCCGGCTATCAAAAACGTTTTTTCCTCAAAAAACGTCCCACCGGTTTACTCTTCCTCCTGACATCAAATTATTCTGGCACAGAGCTGAAGAAGTGCCAAAAAAAGAAAGACCCTCCCTTCCTAAATCCGAAAGAAAATCCCAGAATTTAAATTTAGGCACGATCGAATTCGCACTATTGATGGATGCTAAAAAAGTTAAAGGGAAAAAAATGGGGGTGGCGATAAGAAAGCTGGAGAGAACCCTCCTCCCCCCCCCCGGCAGAAAGATCCATCCAACCAAACGATTTATTCTGCTAAGTAGACCCCTTCTGAAGAGCCATTCACACACTTGTTTCTCGAGATACGCCTTCTAAATCCTAAAGTAATGAGAATCCCAGCTGGGAATTAATCCAGGAGCGCTTTTCTCACATTTTTTTCTCTTCCTTTACTTTTCCTCTCCTACCTCCTTTCTCTCATCCAATAAAATGAGTTTCGGATGAAAGCTTACACGATAGCCACGAATTAAGAATGAGCTTTTTATATTATTTATCCTTTTTTCTTCCCTTCTTTCTTTTTCTTCCTGTAAATTTTTCAAGCTGAAACCTAAATTTAATATGAAAATGACATTTTTAGAACGTTTACACGTTGGAAGTGCTTTCGCAAAATGATTTTGTCGCGGATGAAGACTTTTCCTGTTAGATTAGATTGCAAAAAGAGCAAAGTAATTTCTACAGTGACTGCTTTTAACGCGCCTAAACAGTGTCGTTAGGAAGGATTACTGAATCTTTTTGGAATTGTTGCTTAAGAAAGAACTAAGTTTGTTTAATCTTTTCATTATATACTGCGCAGATGTCCTCATTTATCGATCGTTGAATTTATAAGATTAATCAGTAATTAAATTCTCTTAAAGACCCCTCTCTGAAATATTTCTAAATTTCCATTATGTAATGAGTGAGTGAATATATTAACGTCGCACTGATCAGCTACACAAAGGCTTTTGGCGACGGACCTCGTCATTTTGAACCATGGTCAAGTGACGAGGACGATACCTGAGCTGCCCCCCCCCTTTCCTAACTACCACACCAAAACGGGAGGATGTGTGAGCTCTCGACATATTTAGCGTGGTGCATCGCTCCCCTACATGACAGGTCTTTAGTGGTACTCAGGGACAACTTAAGACTTCTTGAGGCCCTGAGCCCCTTCACAAAAGTAGGCCTTAAGCCCTTACACAAATGTAGGCCCCGCCTATGACCTTTAAAAGTAGACAGCACATAGCATACGTTGTCAAATACTCGTATAAACAATAATCCGGAACAAATAAAAGTACATTACTGCATAAAGATGCAAACCGTCTCGATCTTTGACTGTATGAGTAATGATGGTTTATTGTGGTAGGACTTGGCCTGTGCGTGGACGATGTAACCAGTCACAAGTAACCAGTTGACAAATCGTCCGAAATTCCCAGTTTTTCGAAGAATACAACCAGTAATAACATTTCACTGTGGAAATTATTTAAATCATCTTACTAAAGCCGATTCGTAAACGAGACGAGGCCCCCTTTGTGGTCGAGGCCCTGGGCCCGGGCACAGTTGGCCCATGCCTTAAGACGTCCCTGGTGGTACTGGGCTCAAACTCATGATCCTATACCTTGAGCACTTGGCTACCGCGGCCACTTAAAATTCATGTAAATGGCATCCCTTGAGTATTAATTTAACTATGGTACTCTCGGCAAAATTAAAATTCACGGCAATATTTTGCATCAGACGAGAGCTTGAATTAAATTAATTCAAGGCTCCAAATTTGGTAGCGAGAGCAGCCACTAGATGGCTCTCACATTTGGGGATAAATTTTGCCGTGTTTGCAAAGGCTTATTTGCTGTTATGTAACCCATTAGGGTAAAAAATATATACCTTCTTATATTCAACTAAATTTTTCTTCATTATGAATTAATTAGCCGCTACCCTCCCACTCTTTTCTTGGTATTTCATAGCATAGCAAAACTATACATTCTTTTTAGGTTGTTATTTAGTCGAAGTATTAAGCCTTCGATTGTATTAAAAAAATATTCTTTTAGTACTCGCCTCTTCATTTAAAAAGAACAGGACTTGAATTTCTAAAACAGAAGCATATTTATCATTTACATCCCTGTAGTTCCCCTACTACGTAGTCTATTTTCTCAAACATTACTTTTAGTGGATCTCTTACTCATTAAAAGAAACATGCTTGCCAAATTCGAAGCCAGTGAGTCGGACTGTTGTTAAACAGAGTTTTTTTTAAGCCTATAACACCCTCGTAACCTCACTCAAACCTCCTTGGGATTAGATTTCCACAATACCCATTTGTAATGGATAAGTACTCGACAAAAGAAACACGCATGCCGAATTTCACTGTTCTACGTGTAATAGTTAAAATGGAAAATTTTAATCTATAAAGCCCTTGAACCCCCCCCCCCCCATCTCTGCAATCTCCCTTGGCAGTCATTTTCCCCAAAACTAATTCTTAGCGAATCTATTCAACAAAAGAAACATGCTTACCAAACTTCAAAAATATATGTCCAACAGTTCAAAAACGGGAATTTTTACCTGTAACATCCCCGTACCCCCCCTTGGAAGTTGATTTTCGGAAATCTTATCGGATCTTACTCATTAAAAGGAATAGTCTTGTAGGTCTAATACTACCAGAGATCTTTTGATGAGTAGTCACTTTGTTCTCCTATATATAGATTAGTACTTTATGGTAACGTATGTTGTCGATAATTTTAAAACTGAAGTTTCATCACGCGCTTAGAAATTTAATAATACCTTTAATTTCGCGAGAGCACATTCATTACATTTACATTGTTAATAGATTTTAATTTAGATGAATTGGATATTTGAAACTGGAAAGAGAGAGATTATTCTCGTAAACTATGCATTATACTATGCAAAATGATGCACGCTTTCAACCTTTTGTGCAGCATCATCACGAACTGCGCGAAATCAGTTGAAGAGCCGTCAGTTTGACAACCCTGTTATTTACGATTTCGTAAATAGTAGTGAGATTCGCCACTCTAAAGGGCGATGGGAAACGTCAAAGAGTAGCGATGAAAATCACAGATTAGTTTCAGACAATGAGATTTGCATTGTTAATTTCAAAGTTATTTTAAATTTAAGGCTTCAGATTCATGTAAATTTATATACAATCGGTGAAATTAAATATATCTGGCGTTCTTCATTAACCGTTAATAAATTGTTTTCTTTTGTTGTTCGTTGTAGGATTCCAAATGAATATGAGTATCGATCAGCGATACAGAGGGTAGGGGAGCAGTGGCGCACACAAGGGGGTGTCCTAGGGGTTCACCCCCAAAGGCTTGGAGTTTTTTTCGATTGATGATAATCCTATATATATATATATATAAAGTAAAATTTAATTAAGTACTTGAAATTAACAATTTTTTTGATTAATGCTAATCATTAATTCAATAATTTATTTTTTACTGTTTTTTGTTAACAAAATCGACAAAATCAGAAGAATCAATTGGTGTTGTCTTGAGGTATGATACGAGTTGGGGGACTTTCGACCATGCCCCCTTGAAAATTTTTTGTATGCGCTACTGTTTATTAATGTTGTTGTTTCTTATCCTCGAAAGATCTGGCACATGCGAGATCAGCTTCAAAAAGGTTGACCACCAAAAAATCTATAATAATAAGGGGATCAGATGTTAAGTCCCCCTAAGAAAGTTTGATACATCTCAGTATGTGATCCGTGAAGCTGGATGGTCGCAGCATTTCTTACAAGTGGAGTAGATTTTTCTACCACTTGCAAAGGAAAGACATTTCAAGTGGCTACTTCTTAGTCTAGCCAGAGCAGTCTGGCAGTTACAATCAAATTTGATTTCCAGCAGAGAACCAGGGGATGTTCCTGTGTACCATTGATGCGTAGGTGGAATATACCATATTAAATTTAATTCAGATCTTGCATAAGAGTCAAGTTCTTGGAAAGTGAGCGAAGTGCCAGTAGCCGTTTCATTCTCACTGCCCTCTTTGGCCAGTCTATTAGCGATCTTATGACCTCTAATGCTAACATGTGATGGTGTCCATTGGATCACGGGTCTGAGATATCTTCCTCAGTTTGACCAGAATAGAAACGCTGAATTAATCGTTTGCAGAGGACCAGCCACAAAGATGTTGTAATGCACTGCGGCTGTCCGATAAAATCCGTAGTACCCCAAAATCGCAATACCTAAGACACGATAGCAACAAGCCCAACATCAATCGCAATTAACTCACTCCTGAAGACAGAGCAGGTGTCAGGGGGTTTCGTTGAGTTGATGTTTCTAGGAGGGGGTGTGCTTCCACTGTCTGCCGGTATGATCTTCTGTGCGACTACCATCAGTACAGACCTGGACTGCATCTTTAAGAATGAAATTAATAATTTTTTGAGCCATCTGCCTAAGATGGTTATTAACCTTGTGTGGGTTCTTTTACTGATCGGTGTGTTCGAATGGATAAAAAATAATAACAGTCGGTATTTCGTCCCATTGATTTATTTTTCTCTTCTACGGGACACATCACAAAAACGAATAAATTAGGAAGATGTTAACAGATTGCAAAATCCATCGTCCAGCACAGTCTTTCTTCCTCCAACCACGTTTTTCTTGTTCCCCGCTTTCTCGTTTCCGCTGCCTTCTTTCTGTCCCGTCCGGTCCGGTCTGGTCTGGTCTCGTCCTCTCGTCTCCCCTGTTGCCGGGTCTCCCCCTCTATATATATACCGGACCCGCTGCCAGATCCCTCATACAGGGTCTCACCTGTTACCAGGTTCCCCTATGTATGCTCGATCCATTGCCAGGTGTGGGTATCAGATCCTTACAATGGTCTTCATGGGGAGCTTGTTCGCAGAGGATTTCAGATCAAAGTGGAAGAAAACTCGCATCAGTCCTACTGAGGGATTAATACAGGATTTTAGAGATAGAGGTGCAACCTCCCGGGAGAGCAGGTTCAGAGTTTCTGCCAAGCTAAAAGGGCTGTATTTCTTGAGCCTTTGACTGTTGTGCCAAGTATGCAAATACAAGGAAGTTTATTAACGTGGCACAATGAATCAACACGAAAGCTATTGTCGATGGACCTCGTAATTTTTAAGCTCGGTCAACTAACGAAAGCGACACCTGAACTGGCCCAGAACGTGGGACTTATTTTTTATATTTTATAACATAAAAAAATGTTTGATATGTTGCACATAATATACTTCATAGCTACAAATGAAACACCTGAATATTTTTTTGCGTTTTCTATTATGCAGTCCAAATCCATTCCATAAAAACACAAGTCGGAGTGTATATCCATGTTCTTTCAGCGTAACAATGACAGTAATTGAACAGAAGAAATGTATTACAATGAACAATGCAATTACACGTTTTCCAGACATCTAAGCAAATTTTCATCTTAGGCGTATTAGTCTTTTCCTATAACTATTACACAATGAGTCAGTAATATTTCTACTGTAATTCTCATTCTTCTAACTACAGTTAACACATTAAAACTAACTAATGTTAATTATCTTGCCTAAGTGCAGCAGGAAGCAAAAGAGATACAAAGTGTATCCATCGCTGCAGTTTACTGGTTCAAAAACATTTGCATATCTAGTACTTTAAAAATTCACCAATTTCCTCTTGCATTTGTTTCACTAAAAGAGCATGGGACGTTTATATATATACATATTAAATAAGTTGTAATAAATGCGCACACTATAAAAACAAAGAATTCAAAAACCACCATTTTTATATTTTTATTCTCAAGATAGATGTGAAAGACGTATTAAGATGTTATATATATAGATGTGGTTTTACATATATATATACACACACAAAACAGTTATACGGCGTGTTTTGTTTCAAAATATAATCCATCGTATTATTTTACGAACAGGAGAAAACTAGCAGGTTGGTTTTGTTCGCAATTAATACACTTGGGTAAACATAAGAAAAATATTTTGAATTATATTAGCACTATAAAAATAAAAAAAATACAATGATAAAAATTTAATGCTTGCTCCCCCTCCTCCCACGCATCATCAAACTCTGTTGCAGTCAATGATTCGCTAATATCACAAAATTCCCAATTATTTTCAATTCATTCAAATTTGCCTTTATTATTAATATTTTGTTTCTTCAAATATTTTAGATTTTATTGTGACATCAAGGAAAAAAAAGCACAAAAACTAACTATTTATAATTAATACCTTACAACATTGCGAAAATTTCTTGCATATGAAATGATGACGATATGAAATTTTCTTATGTAATAATAACGACGACAATATTTGTAGACTTTTGAATTGATGACATCTTTTCGTATAGCGAAATTGATAGACACGTGAGTACCAACTGTATCACGTTGAGCCAATCACAAAAGCTCCTCGCGACATTAATGACATCCTAACTTTCCCATCCAATTTTATCCCCATCTCCCACGGTCGCGCGGGGAACTCAGTCAAAGCAAGTACCTTAAAATTGCAAAAAACGTTTGCCACTCCTAAAAATGAGGCAGATATGCGACAAATACATTTTAGTTCCCATGAAGACTGTCATACAGGAAGATACTGTCAAGATCATTAGTAACAAATAAACAGTTTTCCCAGAATTAACAATTTCGTGAGCAAGGGGTGACTGTGCCCTAGTAGTCCGCTTCCAGGCTAAATAAAAACCATACATCAATCAGCCATACTTCACACAATCAATTATTTAACGACATCCCCAAAACTAAACTACCGGAAAAATAATTTATCCATTTTCTTTCACAATAACTCTCTCCATTGAACTACAAACATATGTTCTTTTAGTGGACCAATGAATAAATCGTTTTCCGAGATAAGGAAGAAAATGGCGCAGAAGAGCGTAGAAGGAGAGAGAGTCAAATAACAAAGGTCGATTTAAGACATCGTTATTAGAGAAGGTCGAAAGGCGGCTCCAGAAATGGGCTGGGATTCTCAATCAAAAGGGAATGATTAAGAGGTCTGTCAGACAACGAGTAAAATGCCATTCGCCTATCGAACTAATGATGATTGAGCTCAGCCCCAGGCCTGGAACTAGGTTAGGGCACAGAGCCCTTGATTAGTGGACTGGAGGGCGGAGGAAGACAGTCCTCTAAATGACGTGACGAAAAGGGTAAATTAGGCTTGGGGAAGATTACCCGCGTTTCTGAAGACACAAGCACCAGTTATTAGTCGGGAAAGTGAAGAGAACAAACAGTTGATGTGTTGCGCGGGATGGGTTCGTTTTGAGAAATAGTAATGAGTTAATCGAAATGGAATGGGAAAAGCGTAATCGGCTTAATTATCATTATGGGTAAAAAAGTGAAAGGAAATAGTTAAAGAAATGCGATTTTGATCGGAAAATGCATTTAGTTTAGGGATTATACATTAAAAATATCAAACCGCAGAATTGGAATTGCTGAATATGGTAAAAGCACAACGAAGATAAATAACCTAATTAATATCTTGATTACACATACCTAATTAAGTAAAACTAAAATTGTTTATTCAACATCAAATTTTTCTTCTTCAATGGTTCGACAGCCCTGGGTGGGCCCTGGACTTCTACACAAGTTTTCTCGAGGCATCTCTACTTTTGGCAACTGTTTTCCGGTTTTTGACTTAAAATATTTAGATCTTATTCAACACAGTCTATCCATCTTAACGGAGGTTTGCCCCGAGGTCTATTTCCCATGGACTTTGCCAGAAATATTTTCTTGCAGCAACGATCTTCATTCATTCTAGCCATATGACCACCCATTTAAGTCTCTGTAATTTGACAAATTTTACAATATCAGGTTGTACGTAAATTTTTAATTTGTGATTTAAGATTTGTAGAGTTAAGAGTGTAAGATTTAGTAGAGAAAGCATTACGATTCTTCAAAAAAAAATTTTATCAAAATAAAATTTTTACACATATTAAAAGAATACTCTTAAATCGAATACATTTTGTTTCCCTATGATCATTATTACTGTCTACACAAATGTGCACTTTTTGAAAGTTTCTGTGTAAAAAACATGAATTGGCAACAGCGAGCCGCATGAAATGATTGGCTGGAAACACACATTGCATTTATCATGTGACTATGGACGTCACATGGATTTAGCCCATTACGAAAATAGGTTTTTGAATGCCGCGCCTTGCAGTTACACGAGGATTCTTGGCGACAGATCTCAAGACTTTCAAACCGACATACTTCCACTCTTCAAAATTTCAGGAACTTTTCCATAGATTTAAAGCGCATTACCCCCCCCCCCTTCCTCCTCCTACAAGACAGGTAGAAAATAAGCCGGCCACAAACACTCGACTACTTCGGCCACGAATCCGTAGCGAAACATTGAGAGAAGTTAAAATCCTAAAATCTTAATCGGAAAATCGAACGACTAAAATACGATCAGATAGTGATCACACAAAACTTTCTGTTGGAAGTACTTCCTCATAAAATGCACAAAAAATTCATACTTCTTTTTAAAACATATGAACTTTATGCGTCATCATATGCGAGTAAAATTGTTTTCAGAATTGTAGGTATTGGTGCATGTCACATGAGTGTTTGATCAAGCATAAGGAAGGAAGTGCAAAATTTTCACTGCATGCTCGAATTCGTTCGAAAAGAATACGATGTAACCTGCTCTTTTTTTTTTAACGTTGAATATAATCGACCATCTGTGTAATTCATGATGAAAACTTGTACCGAATTTGTTAATGTTCCACTAAATAATTCTTTTATATTCAATAAATAATTTAATAATCATTTATAATTAACGGAATATTAAAACAAATATATATAATTAGAAATTATGAATGGATATAAGATTAATATTGTCAGTAAAAAGTAATACACACACAGAGTCCGAAAACTCGACCTAGTGTAGACCGAAGGGTGGCAGATTGTGAAAATTCCGGGTTATCGAGAATGGGAATAAAAAGAAAGAAGTACAAGTGTTTCCTCGGAAAATATTGTACTGCACTTGTATGTATTGTTTGCTTGAGAATACAAAGGAAAAGTACAGTACTTTATGAAAGTAGGGCACAAAAAATTTTTTCAAGTGGGGAGTCAATGGTCGAAAGTCCCCCAACTCGTATCATACCTGAAGGCAACACCAATTGATTCTTCTGATTTTGTCGATTTTGTTAACAAAAAACAGCAAAAAATAAATTATTGAATTAATAATTAGCATTAATTAATAAAATAAATTGTTAATTAAAAGTACTTAATTAAATTTTACGTTATATAGATATAGAATTATCATCAATCGAAAAAAACTCAAGGGCTTTGGGGGGGGGTGTCCGGACCCCCAGGACACCCTCCCCTTGTGACCGCAACTGTAAAGGCATACACCATTTACTACATGAAAATACATGAATACATAGTATACAGTAATTTACCCGATAAGAAAAATGCATTAAATAGCTACTTTTTTTAAAGAAATGTGTGATGTCTTACCTTCTGTACTTCATCCCCCCCCGTAGAGTTTTTTCGACCTGTAAAGGTGTGGCCGAGTTATCTGAACTGTCTGGTTATCGAGAGCAGTTTTCGGGACTCTTCAGTGCTACATTTATATGTATACACATAAAAACTATATAATAAATATCACTTCTTAAATGCACACTATTCCGCAAAAACAGAAAATTACAATATGAATTGGAAAGCCATAACTTTATTCTAAAATTATATTGAACGAATGTTTATCAACATTCTATAAAGCAACACGAGGGCCTCGTAATTCTAAACTTCGGTCAAGTGACGAGGACACCTGAGCTGGCACACCCCCTCTTCAAACTACCGCACCACAAAAACGGGAGGACATTGAGCCTCGACAGATTTGACGCGTCCCTCTCTACACGGCAAGCCACCTTCAGTAATACCGACACCGCGACACTCCGGGAAATCATAAACAGATTCGAAATATGTATATTATCAAAAAATAGAACATTTTGAATTGAACAAAAATGATTTTCACATATTCCAGAGATATTTAAAAAAAAAAAAAACTGCATTTCCTCCAAAACAATTTCGGCTAAGTCCACTCACAGAGCACTTTCAATTTCATCTTCCCGTGATGGTTTTTCCTGTCATTTTTAAAAACAAAATCCCAAACACCTCGCGAGACACTTCCTTATTTTACTCCAAATCCTCCGATTATGTCCCTTACAAACCTGTCAAAACTGACAGACAGAACGGCAATTACTGGAACACCCTAAAAACTTACCACAAAAATACTCTCAAAGGGCCCACCGACGCATGACGTGCGTCCACTCCGACAACCCCGAGAGTACCGATACTCATAAATAGTCGTGAAACAAGGCACCTCATGGAAAAAGCGGTACTAGGTCCAGAATAATAGTACCAAGTCAGATGAGAGAGGGTGTCCAACTGTTGTTCGCACTCACTGTTGTGTATCGCGACAGGAGGCAAAGACCGGTTGTTCACCCCGCTCCCATCAACTTGTTAAACTTTTCCGGATGCAATCACAAACGGTTGCTACTCAATTTATTGTGTTGAACGGCGGAGGACAAAAAAATGCGCACGTTTTTAACAACCCCGGCAATGCAATCGATACACAAAATTTTTCAAAGCACGTATAAGGAAGGAAGGAAGGGAAAAATTTGCTTACAAGAGAGAATTGTTTCGTTTCCGAGGCGCAAGTTTTTTTTCTTTTTTCTACTTTCCAATTTTGAGATGAAACGTCTTCACCCGTGAAAAAAAAATTGCTGGTTTTTCCTTTCTTCGGTGCACACTTTTTTCTTTGCTCACATTACTATACGAAGTCGATATCGGGAAATCTTCCAAAAATGAACTGTCAATGCAACTTTGTCTAAAAAATTATACTATAATTTGCATGTTTTAAGAGAAGCAAGGCTCCTTCGCAAACGCCGAATTCAATCTCAAAATTCTAACGTTATCTCCTGTTGTTGTTTCTTATCCCAGATGGATATAGCTCAGTTACACCATCTCCATAAAATCAAATATCTTCAAAAAATTCCGAAATAAAATAGGATTTCCTAAAACCTTATCAAATGTAAAACTCAAACAATTCACAATATGACAGGAGGAGACCTGATCAACCTCGCACCTATGACACCCTGCAAAGACTTTCCGGCCCTGTTGAAAAGTAAAATTTGATGTGGGCACTAAAAAAGCGCGACTTTCTGCTGATTCCTAGAAATATTAAGTTGGTGACACCAACGAGGCTTTTTCCTCAAAATACCAAGGGGTATTCTCCAAAATGCATTCAATTCTAACCTTTTAATAGAGGAGAGTACAGAAAAGGTTATACGTGTCACCCAGCAAAGTGTCAGCAATGGCAGACTTGGCCAAACTATCGGCTATCCCGTTACCATTCAATCCAATATGGGAGGGGACCCATTGAAAGTATATACAGTGTCTAGAAGAAAGTCGAACCAGAACATCCAGAATATTTAGGCTTGTCATATCCCCAACAGTTGTCCAACGAGAAAGGTGCTGTATAGAAGCACGGCTGTCAGGTAAAATCCAAATGACCCTGAAGACAAGGTCAGAAGCTGTGTCAATAAATTGCAATCCCCTATAAATTGCAATAAGTTCAGATCTAAAGTAGTTAATATTCCGAATTGATATGGCCATCCAGCGTTAAAGGTTGAAGACCCCTAATCTACAGCAAACGCCAGATGAGCGTATACGAGGGCTATTTTCTAAGTAAGGTCCGTTGGCGCGTCCAGTTCCCTAGTTCACGCGTACGCCGCAACGAGTCTCTGCGTCACTGACCAGCACCCTTTGCGAACACATTTGTGCCATTTCCAGCTCTGTAGCAGTCGCGTAAGCTTTGCTGTGCGTCTTTAAAATGTTTAAAGTGATTGAATCGCACGCCAAGTGGGAGATACATCTGTTACCCGTTTTTTGACTGCAAGAAACATGTCGGCTGCAAACATTCATCGTCAGATAACATAAGTTTATGGAACTGAAGCAATGAGTGACAGCAAAGTTCGAAAACGGGTCAAGAAGTTTAAAGATGAGAGCCTTTCACTTCTCGAACGACTCGGGACTTAATCGAATCTTTTGGCTGGGAGGTTTTGGACCATGCACCATACAGCCCCGACCTTGTTCCCAGCGATTTCCACCTTTTCCGGTACCACAAACACAGTCTTGGCGGCAAGCGCTTCAGTGACAACGAAGTGAAAGCGGCCGTGAATTCTTGGCTGTTCGACCAGGCGGCAGGCTTCTTTGAAGAGGGTTTTCAAAACTTAGTTCTAAGGTATGACAAGTGCATTAATAAACTCGGCAACTGTGTATAACAAATAGGCAAAAGTATGTACAATCCTAAAATAAAGGTTTTTTGAAACAAAATATTGTCGTTATTTTTTTAAAAACAAACGGACCTTACTTATAAACAAGATATCAATCATTGGCATGGTCAGAGTAATTTTAGCGCGTTTTTCACATGTTGTACTTTACAATAATGCAACTAATGATCTTTTTACTAACAGAAAGTAGTACTATACTTTTAAAAAAAAATTAAAAATTATTAAATTTAAATATGATTTGGCTCATCTAGGGCACAAATGCGACCAAATGCCGAAAACCCGAGGTCAATCGGTTGCTTATTGGCTGAGAAAAAGGCACGACAAAATATCGAACGAAGACGAAATTTGCGTCCTAATAGCGCTTTTCTTACACTACGTGAAAAACGCGCTAAAAATAGCTCTCGTATACGTTACGTTATGTATACGTTAATCATTTAATACAAGACAACAGAAAGAGATTTAAAAGCTTTATTTTTCTTCTTTAAAAGCGGAAATTTACTTCTGTAATCTAAATTTACAAAACTAGATAAAACAGTTTTATTTATACACAAATTAGAAGCAAATTACATATATTAACAAAATAATTCTTAACCGTATAAAAATAGGATACAACCGATTGTTCCGTAGATGAAGATTTATTAAATTCACTGCGGAATCGCCTCAATACCGTTTTCGAAATTTCGTTCCCCGGTGAGTTCCGTTAACGAAACTTCGTTTGTGAGTGAGAGAGTGTGTTTATTAATGTCGCACATAAAATAACACGGGGCCTATTGGCGACGGACTTCGTAATCATGCACCACGGTCAAGTAACGAGCGTGACAGCAAAGCTGGCACCCCCCCCCCCTACGCACACACTCAAGCATTATACCATGTTAAAGCGAGGACTTTGAGCCACGAGAGATTTAGTGATGGTGGTGGTGAGACTAATCCCCATCTGGTCTAGTGAAACTAGACCGATCCATGATCCCATAAATCTGCACAAAGTCTAGCAGGGGGGAAGCAACACTTCCTCACAGGAAAAACCCAGACATTGCAAAACGAACTGAGGAGAAAAAGGGTTGATGTCACATTTGATGCAAATTGGGAAGCTTTTTTTTTTTTTTTGCCTCCTTCAAAATTCATGCATTTCAAGTAATCAGTCGAAAATCGCGAGAATGCCGTCAGATAAGATCTGGAACCCTTGAATGATATGGCGGATCCAGGGTGTCTTTGAAAGTACAATGGGTGTGTACAAGAGGGGCAACCCAGGTTCTACATATTAATTCTTTAGCTCTGAAGTAGATCTCGGTCGACGTAAGGACCATGTGGTCTTCGGATACACAAGATCGCTGGCAGTCGCCTTCGCAAGGTCATTCTCTACTGCGTTCCTGGGCAGGCCTACATGAGAAGGGATTCACTGTAAATGGATAGATGCGAGAGATTTAACACACATCGACCCCTCTACATGGAGTCTTAAGTGACATCAGGACTTGAGCCCTCAATCGACGACGTCAGTCTTCCCACAACCAGAGAATTCACATTGCCTTTTCAATGCATAGCGCCATTTTGTCTATAAACAAGTTTCCTGTTGCCCTTCGCAAAAAGTAGAACAATTGGAATTCCTTGAAAACAAATGATCATACCCGATATAAATTAATATCCTCTTATTTAATAAAACTACATTTCAATTTAATTTTGTTATCTTGTGATTAAATGTGACTTACACAATTAGTAGATTCCTTCAATGTACTAGAACAATTTTTCAAGAATTCGTGTCAAATAATTCTTTTTAAAAAAAAAAATATTATTCAGGGCCAGATAAGAAATAAAAAAAATTAACTAAAATCAAAACTAGTTGCAAAACTTCATAATTCTTTTTTTTAAAAAAAAAAAAGACAATATCGATGCTGATGATATGAAAAAAAAAATCCAACCAGGAAACTATAAATATAATTATATCCAACCCCAATACGGGTTAAAATAAAACAAACGGAACCACATAAATTTGAATTTTACTAAAACAATAGAATTCCCTCTTCTAGAATTTAAATATTCCCATGACCTCACATTTTAAGAGCATCGATTCTTTTAAAACCAAAATAGCAATTTATTTTCCCAGACATATAATAAAAGGGAGAAATTTTTTTTATTATTATTTTAATCAAGATTAAATAGAAACTAGTTCTACACACTATCTATAACCATATACAGATCGTTACGCACAGCGAATTGTATGGAAGAAGCACGCATAACTGTCTCGGACAAACGATTTCAATCTTCGTTTGCTGAGGGCAAACACGAGTATTGTATTTAATAATGCGAATCAGGTTGAGTAAACACAGGATAAAATAAACACTGTTATTCATTTACATTTCAAATTTCACATCTCACTGCATTTAAATTTTATCTTTATTTCACTTCAGCGTGAATAAAGGAGATAAAATATGAAGAGGGCTGATTCAATAATTTTTGAAACATATGAGCAGTTTATCTTGTTAACTAACTAGATATAATATTTAATGCAATGCGGACCAGTTCAACTGTATAGTAGAGTAAAAATAATTTCGTCGAAATTTCGAATTGGGTATCAGGGTTCCTCTGGTGCAGTGGTCTTCAAATTGTGTTCCACGGAACCATGGGATTCCACAAGGCATTCCCAGGGGTTCCACGAGTCACAATAAAAAAATCGAGAAAAATAAATATGTATGCAAAATGTGGATTCCAATTCCCTATGAACTTTGTATAGTAACAAGTATCTAAAGCTCACACCCTCCACCTAATTTAGAAAAGCTGAAAATTTTATTGATATATAATTTCATTATTTTTTTAAAGACTTTTCAATTTTTTTTATAGTATAATAAAAGAATATTAAAACATTTTATATTTAAAAATATGCTTCCTGCTAGATGGTGAGTATTCTATTGTTTACTATCTCGGGTTCCACGAGATAATTTTGTACTCATTAGTTAGCACAATGTCTTGCAAAACTAAATAGTTTTCTAATGAAAAATGCACATTTTTGCATTTGTGGAAATAACACCCATTATGAAGGAGAGGAAACAGCAACATGTCAACAGATTTGATGTTAAAATCTAAATTTAACTAAAACAGCTTCTAAATTTTAGGGTGAAAATTCATAAAAAATACACGGGATTTTTCGCACAGCTATAAACATTTCAAAGCCATTCAGAACATTGAGAAATATATTTCACTTAAACACAATGTAAGTGGCTAGAAAAACAAAAACCAAATTAAACTCAGAATATGTAATGTGATTGCATTTAATCTCAATAGACATAGACTTCCACTGTTTGTGTGCAAAAAAGCAAGCGCATATCCCCGTTATTAAATATAATGCATGGATAGGTGACACTTGGATCACAAATTAATATTATTGAGTAAATTATATTTGAAAAATTAGATTATAATTTTTATTAATAAATGCAATAATTTGCTTAATGGTTTTTACATAAAGTGCCTATAACATATTGATCTACTTTAAATATTATTTTGAGGTATATTCTTCGAAGTATGTGTATGGAATGGAGTTCCACGAAAACACTTTCTAGTTCTGGGGGTTCCTTGAATTGAAAAAGTTTGAAGACTACTCCTCTAGTGGGATCGCATCTGAATTTCCAGTTTATTTCATAAAACATAATGCTGGTTTTTTTTACTTAAGATTTTTCTGAAAAATTGCAAAGAATACGATTTTAACAAGTACTGTTGCATTGATTATGTTTAAGTAACTGTAGAATATATATTTTTTCCAAGAGCGGGAGCGTTTGGTGAACAGAATTGAAACAGAATCACAAGTCAAAAACAAACCATATCTATTTTCATCACTTTTTTTTTGAAATTCAAGAGCATAACTTAACTTTATTTTTTTTACATAAAATTATTAAATTTAGGTTACTTTCATCTGTAGAAAATTTTTCCTCTTAATTTTCTGTTGTGTGTTGTTATTGCTAATGCCACCTGATCGACAATGTAAGATCGAGACACACGAAATTCATAGAGGCACGGGGCTAGTGTTTACGCCTGTCGTTATCCGCAACTTTGGGCACCATGCAGGTGGCAGTACGACTTGGCTCGATTCTACTTTAATTTAGAGAGAGAACACCCAAGGGCAGCGGTTCTTAAACTTACGATCGTCACGGATCTCCTTCATTTATCAGCCTGACATCTGTTAAAAATAAAACTATATAAAACCTAAGTATGAACAATGAATAAAAGTCCATTTAATTTATAATAAATGTATGGGAAATCCAATGTCATACATGAAGTGAAATGTTTGCAGCCGGGTATTTTCCTCAAACTAGTCAATGTATAAACATCAAATGTATGGTTGCAAAATACCTAGCAAGATAGGAAAATTGTGTGGTTGAGTATTCTCCTCGGCAAGTCAGTCAATGTTAAAATATAAAAGATATAAAATATTAGAAGAGAATAGAGTTAAAAGCAGAACAACCGGTTAAAGTGCGTCTTACATTCTCTCTATGTCTACTCCAAAAAAAAAAAACCCTTTTTGCTAATTAAAAAGTTTTCCTCTACTGATTTCATGATCCCATTTGGAATGAATGATAAAACGAATTTGCCTGTTTTTAACATCCTTTTATAAGCTTCACTTGTATGTCACGGAATCTTTGAACTTAATATTTTCACCCACTTTAAAAGGTCGGATTAATTGGAAATTTTGCTCACTTGTCCAGGACCGATGACAATACAGTAATTTAATAATTTTGTTCCATTGTTCTGATCAGTATGAACGATTTCTCATTTTCAGATCGCATCCCGCATCTGGCGACTCATTTCAGATTCCATTTCCAGATTTGGCGACTAAAAGATTAAGTTACAGCTTATTTCGATTAACTATAAAAGGGGTGTTTCAGTTTTTTTTTAAAACAATAATTTATATATCTACTAATTTACAAGTATTCTGTTGCCAGGAAGAGCAGTAAACAGATTAGTCCCTCGTATACTTCAAGAAACATTTCAAAAACTTAATATTTAAATATAATTTAGAAGAAAGGAAAATATTTAAACATAATAAAAGAGCATATAAAAATGCTTATGCCACTATACAGCTTTTCTCGAGTTCAGGATAATTCCTCAACTGTATGTTCCCGAACTACTCGCGCATTTGTTTTGAAACATTGAGAAAGAACTAACAGCAAGACAGAGATGTAAGCAGAGGTCAGATAAAATGTCCTTTTAAATATTTTTACCTTATAAATAAAACTGCAAAAGGACAAAACAGAAGTTAACAAAGAATTTTCGGCTGCGTGCCTTTCCGTTGTCTATTCCATCCGCGAAACGGAAAATATTAGGGCGGTCCTGTAAAGTCAAGTTTTGCCTTTAATATTTTATAAATTGGTTAAGTACGTATTTGGCATCTGTCAGGCCCCCTAGAATCTTGACTCTACCCGCGATGCGGGGATGTACGTTGTGCTACTGTTCTTATGCCACTAACTGATGTGTCGTAAAAATACATCAATATTTTTAAGCAATACTGTTGGTTAATCTATCAGCTGGCATATTATTGCGAAGTAAAATTAGACTGCCTTTCAAGAAAAATTTACTTGTGTCAAGTATTCTTTTCCACAAAAGATTAGTTACAATAAAGCTATTTAGAGACATAAAACGGAAAATGATAGATTTTGCGCTTAGTAATATTTAAATACATTAGCGGATGAAGTAAAAAATCATCAGGTACAATTCATTCTAAAACGACGAATTCAAAATCTCTCGCAATTTTGTACAATGAGCACAACCAAAAGCAGCCATTCAACAACTCTTCTCACAACGAATATTATAATGCTGATTAACAAATATGTTTTAAAAATCACCCATTGTTATCTAAAATTTCAAAAGACGGATCCTGAATATTTAACAAGTCGAGAAACGGCACCCAACAATTAGTTTTAAACCCTTTTTTTTTTACCTAAATTAAGAGAGAATACAGTTTTGAAAGATGAATACAGTTTTGTTCGACGAAATTCTCAAAAATCAGCCTCCACACACACGTCTCTCCTCTCTTCCGTTCCACACAAATCAAATTCCCTAAAAATCACAATTATCACAACAGCGCTTCTCTTTTAAAACCCTGCCAAACATACCAAGATGCAGGGGAACAAAACAATTCGCCAATTTAGAACAAAAGCGTCGTTCTCCGAGCTTTTCCGAAACATCCAATTGTGTTCCAGGGGACGAAATTGCATAATATCCAATTACTAATTGCTTATACACCGCTCGCTCCTTTTGTAAACATTCAAATCCTTTTAAAGGTAGGACTGGAAAAATAATGAATTCCGCGCGTCTTTAAAACCTCCAGTTGTAAATGATATCGGCATGCATGAACGGTTTCTTCCTTTGTGTCGAAGGGGAAGACAAGGACGGTAAGAATTATGATTAAAGTCCCTCGTCTGACAATGATTCCACTTAATTCTTAATGAGAATCGCTGACTGCAACCATCGCTGTTTCGGCAGAGGTATTTTCGGTATTTCTCACACGAAATCGATTACTTAGTTCCACGATGGAAGTGTCAGGCGCGCTCCATAATGCATAATTTCCCCTTCCCTTGTTTTATACTGACAAAGGAGTTAAAATATTCATTGATGGGCCGGATCTGGAGAGACCTCTTTTAGAATGCCAAAGATGAGGGGAGGAGCCTGACAGCGTTCCTCAGGGGTAAAATTTTGAAGTTATTAGGTTTCCTGAAGATGGTTTTGGTTCGATATTCCCTTTTCGGATATATCAAAGGTTCTTAAGCCTTTATGATCAGGGCTCTAATGATAATGAAATGAAAAATTGCTAAAAATAAACCAATAAAAAGCTTTTAAAAAATCTGATATATTTTTTACCGCCTTAGAATAACATGTAGATCAGTGATTCCCAAAGTGGTCTATATCGACTCCCAGGGGTCTATGATAGCAGAAAAATAGTTTGGGGGTCCATAAGATGTAAATGGGGGGGGGGGGTTACGATAGTGGTTCTCAAGTGGAAACTAGATTTACGTATTTAACAGATTTATTTACTAAATTTAATGAGGTTAATTTGCAGTTACACGACGGACCATCATTTTGGCGTTTCTTGCAAGGCTTAAGCTACGGAGAATAATACAATAATAGTGTATATCCTGAATTTTCGGAGTTTCACAATTTGTCACAGACAATCTGCCAGAAAAATGGCATTTTAACCTATGTTCAACATTTAATGCCCTTTAATCAGATTCTGAATCTAGGTTTGAGAATGCTTTGACTATGGTGGCAATGTCATGACTCAGTAGGCAATGAATTCATATGGTCACATTGAAAGAAAAAAACTAAATGTCGGATTACAAGAGGAACTTAACAAGAATAAACACTAAAAAGCATCTCAAAAATAAAAAAAATACTGATGTCAGCATTTTTGGCTTTAAAAAGATGTTCCTAATACTTATTCCGAATTTTGGAATATTTTGAGAAAGTTTTTAATTCCTTCTCCTAGGTAGGAGATTCTGCGTGATTGCTAAAATCCAAAGCAAAAAAGAAAGAAAGAAAAAGACTGAACACTACTAACCGATGAGATTTAGGGTTAAATCTGACGATTGATACCAAATGTTGAAAAATTTTTTATTGAAACACCACATTTTCATCCCCTCCCATTAAAAGCATTCGTTTGTTTCATGTAACAAAATTTTTATGTGTTAGTTAAATTTTAATTTAATTAACATGGGCTTCTTAAGTTTTGAACACAATACCTCTCTACAGTTAGAAATTGAAGTCTTAGAAAAGTAAGAAGCTCTACACTGGCTGTCAAAAAGACATTTAAGTTGCTAAATTTGCAGAAAATTGAATATTAGGTAAGTAGGGGTCTACCCAGCACCGAAAAATATGGCAAGGGGTCTATGAAACAAAAAAAAGTTTGGGAACCTCTGATTTAGAATAAGGGTGTCAAAGTCAAAGGCTAACTTGAGCCAAAGAAACCATGTTTAACTTTAGGTGAGCCGCAAACTAAAAACTAATATGCACAGAAACGTAAGTTTAGTTCCAGTAATACATTATAATAAACATAAATAAAATAATCAGAAGAAGTTAATGTTTATGTCCTGACGCTCGACATCTTTTCTTTGCTGCTATCTTTCCTATTTCGGGAAAAATTGACATTTAGTTACATATTATTGTGTGCCGATATACTGGCCGGGACGCAAAAATACTCGTTGTGGACCGCATGAGGCCCAACAGTATAACAGTTAAGCATCCAATTAACCTTTTTCTAAATACTGCAAAAACGATTGATTCGTAATTAACGCTGCATTCTAAAGGAATTCGAGGGCTATTGTGAACGGACCTCGTAAATTTGGATTTCGACAAAGTGGACAAGGACGACACCTTAATACTGCAATCAATGGCGTAACGACGTACAGCCCCTCAACCCCCGCATCACGGTTGCGTGGCCTGAGCGGACACATATTTCGTGGCCTGAGCGGACACTTTGAAACTCATCGTGAGTTGAGCGGCCACATCCCCCCCCCCATCTTAGAACAGATTCGATTACCGAATTACAAGGATAAATACATTTTTGTCAATCAAATTTAATCACTTGTATCAATTTTGTTAAGATGTTATAGCGTGCGAATACATTTTAAACATAGCGAAATGTAACAGAAATAAAAAAAACTTTCAGAGAAGTATTTAAAAATTAATAGTAAGTAAGAATATAATGAAAGGTATGAACGAATTTCAGGAATTTTGTGGAAAACTGTATTTTAGAGTCAAATAAATATTAGAACAGGTGCAATAGCCATACAATTAATTAGTTTCATGAAAGGAAGTAAAAATAAATACTAGAAGTAAAATACGCAAGATGCAAGTAGATAAAAGAAAAATAAATACAAGTAAATAAATACTAACTAATGTATTTATCCTTGTAATTCGGTAATCGAATCTGTTTTAAGATGGGGGAGGGATGTGTCCGCTCAAACCACGATGAGTTTCAAATGTCCGCTCAGCCCACGAAATGTTATGTGTCCGCTCCTGCCACGCCACCCGCATCACGAAGGTAGGGGGTAGGGTTAAAGGGGGCCCAAAGTCTGACTGCCATCATGTATCAGCCCTTTGTGAAATTCAACTTGGGGGCCCAAAACCTGACTTTGCAGGGAGGTTCAAATGTTCTCGTTGCGCCACTGACTGCAATAAATCAAAGCACAGACTACTTATTCTATTGTACTTACGGAACAGGTTACTTTCCAGAGGTTGGTTCGTAAATCAGCTACATAGACAATTTGCAACGAAATATCCTTAATATAAAATCTGTCAACGAACTAATCGATTTTTTAAACTGAAAAACAAAATACATTTATATATAATTGTATTGTATTCATAATAATAAGAAAGTCAAACATTTGAATTTTTACTCGATAAATGAGATAAGTTCAAACAATTTGAATATTTTTTTAATTAAAGCTTGTTTTATTTGCATTCTGGAACAACAAGAGAGCTATTGGCGACGAACCTCGTAATTTTGAGCTTCGGTCAAGTGACGAGGACAACACCTGAGCTGACATATCCCCCCCCCCCATTCGAATTTAAACTCGTATCTCCGAATGTTCGTATTTAGAAGGTTTGCAAGTAGGGTACGTCAGTATTTGTGTTATAACTCTCAAATGCCAATAATAAGCCAAGAGAAAACTGCATTATTAAAAAAAATGCATATATATATATATTTAAGCAACTTGAAACATTTGTGGAAATATGAAAATAATTTTTAAAAGGCACGAAAACTATTTAGAAAGATATATTTTTAAGTGAATTGGTATGATATCTTTTTGTTCATTTTTTGAATCAGAATTACGAAGAATAATTTTCCTCATGAAAAATAAAAATAAAACAAAGATGAAACAAAAAATAATCAAAATTATGTATACGTAAAAGTCCATATGAGGAAAAATACCTGTTTTTCTCGAAAAATGTTTGATATTTAACCACTAGTTCATTCCTTTTTCGTATGGCGCAATATTTTAAAATTCATCCCCAAGAAGTTTTTCATAAAATGTCTGGCTTTTTTTGCGAGTTCAGATTTGAATACCACGTTCAAAATAGTACTTCAATACAATCACATTTCTACAATAGTTTTTATCGTAAAGAAAATCTTCGATTAAACGAAATTCATTCAAAATAATTTGATTTCCCGTTCTTAATGATAGTATATATTAAGCATTTTCAAAAAGCTTTCTTTTTTCCCTTATTCTCAATCTTTTTGCGCACAAGAGAGCGCTAAACTCATGTTTCTGAATACATGATTTTTGCATTCAAAAGATTTTTTTTATTAACTTTTAAGTAGTATTTACTTACTCAAATTCAATACTTTATTGGATTTATTTAATGTGTCTGGCCAGTCCAACTCAAATGTTTACTTTAAAAAAAAACCAGCTCATAATTTTCAATCACGATTAGATGACGAGATCGTCAAGTAAATAGTATTCCACTCTCCACATCTACCTCATACAAATATGAGAAATTTTGTATGAAGCGAGTGAACGTTTATTTGAGTCTCCTTTTAAACAACACGAGGGTTATTGGCGACAGACCTCGCAATTTTTAACCAAGCTCAAGTGATGAGGACGATATCTGAGCTGGCACCCATCGCTCCTAGCTTCCACACCACTTCAACGAGAGGACTATGAGCCCCGACAGATTTAACATGCATGCATGCCCTCTATTCGGCGGGTCTTCAGGAGCACCAGCACCAGGTGGAGTAACGCAGAACATTTGGGTCCTCTGCAAAGTCAGTTTTGGGGCCCCAAGTTGGATTTTACAAAGGGTAGGTACTTGGTGATAGTCAGGCTTTGGGCCTCCTAGAACCCTGGGCCCCGCGATGCGGGGGTGTACGTTACGCCAATGACCAGAACAAGAACCCGCGACTCGACAAACGTCAGCCACAATCTCATAACCATGAACCACCTTCCGCGGCCCTCTGTTATTGAGATATTCGTACTATGTTAGGCCGAAGAACAGGGTATTGAACCAAGATATCAGGTTTAAGTCTTACTTAAGTCTATCAGATGTAACATCACGTACTTCGCAGTATTCAGAAATGGGAGTGAGTGAATATTAAAGTCGCACTATTCAGCTACTCGAGGGCTTTTGGCAATGGATCTCGTCATTTTGAACCATGGTCAAGTGGCGAGGACGACATTTGAGCTGTGAGCCCCCACCCTCCAAACTTCCACATCATACCAACCGGAGAATTTTTGAGCTCTCAACCCCCTCTTTACGGTGGGTCTTTAGCGGTACCAGGCTCGAGCTCATGACACACTGGCCACTACTCCATTATCTTGACCACATTCAGAAAAGGGGCGGACTATTTATTAACTGGTACTCAGAAGCAACACAAAGGTCATTGGTCACAGTCCTTGTAATTATTTAACCACGTTGTTTAACAGTGTCGAAGACGATACCTGAACTGGCACTACACCATAGCAAGTGAATATTTTTACACTCGGCAGATTTAACATGTATTAATTCTTCTGCACAGTAGATCTGAAGTGGCAAGTAAGTGAATATTAACGTCACACTGTTCAGCTACACAGGGCTTTTGGGGGTAGACCTCGTACTTTTGAACCATGGTCAAGTGACGACACCTGAAGTCCATATTCAGGGCATTCGTTAAGTGCTTTTTTTTCTTCCTGTTTCTTGTTGATTGTGACTTGGGGCAGAGGTGAACCCCTTCCCAGAAAACAAAGTACTTCTTTAGCAGTTGATGTACTTTCTGATCGATACATAGAGAAGATTGCTTTCCAGCCACTACTGCAATTCATATATAGGGTAGTCCCATATTCATGGTACAAACTTTAAGGGTTGTGACAGGGGGCTGACAGATTTGATATGCATCAGTCCCTTGAACGACGGGTTTTCAATTATAGAAATAAGTACGAGGCAGAAGTTAATGCTATTTAAGATAAGATTAGTAGACACAAATCGCCCCCACACACAGAGTTCCGGTTCAACACTAAACACAAAATAAAAGTACAATTCGTTCAGCAAATTATTTTCATGTACTTATGGCTATAGTTTAAGAAATGCAAGTTTTCTAAGACGTAATATTTTCTAAAATGCAAAATCACATCATTTTTCCAACATGGAACAGAACGAAATGAAATGCATGCATCTATAAAAGTTCAGGTATCTCCCTCTGAGTAGGGTGAGAGAATATTAACGTCGCACTGATTAGCAACACGAGGGCTTTTGGCGACGGTCCGCGTAATTTTGAACCATGGTCAAGTGACGCGGACGACACCTGAGCTGGCACCCCCTCTCCTAACTACCACACCACACCAACGGGAGGACGTTTGAGCTCTCGACAGATTTAACGTGCATCGCTCCCCTACACGGCGGATCTTTAGTGGTACTAGGATCGAACCCAGGACATGCTAGCCATGATCCGATGCCTAGACCACTCGGCCACCGCGGCCTCCCTCTGAGTAGGAAATTGGGCGTTAAAATTACTGGCGGCAATTGGTATATCGCCTATATGGTGCGCACTAAAAAGTGATACCAGCTCCTGGAGAATGTACTAGGTCTTTAAACGTAAATACCAATCCGCAGCCCCATTCAAGGAGAAAGAAGATAAAAGCTAGCATACATCAAACTCAAGAATATAAACTATAAATCTGTGTAGAAGAATTGTATGAGGTTTGATTCAATATCTCAGCTCAAATCATTTTAAAATTCAAGTTGACAAAACAATGAGACTACATTATATAACGTGCACACCGTTCTACCGATGGATGATCATATTGCGACAGAAAGAACAGAATCCATCAATTACACATTCCACCAAAGGGAAAAAAAGAAAATTCATTTTGAAAGAATCGGGAAATTCCTGAAATCTCAACAAAAAAAAAAGATGCTGTCAATATTTAATCTTCATAGACTCCAGTTGTGTGCCGTACCAGAGATCGATTTTTTTTTGGAGTAGTTCAGAGAAAACGTCATTCATATTTTGCGAGATCAATTGATAAGTTATTGAGTAGAGAAGGAGGGTGAAAGGTTTTTAAAGGACTAAGCTGTTGACTCGTGAGACGGGAAGAAAAATATATTTATCACAGTTTTGAAAATCCGCCAAATATAATTTTAATTTTAGAAAAACTTCTGGACTTTAGATGAAAAAGATCTAACACGAAACAACTTTGGACTTTCGGTAGATTTATGTCATGGGAGGATTTTGTTATGGAATGGTTTTATTGGCGCTTGGATCTTATTTCGCCAAACTGCGCCAAACGCTAACCCATGTACGAAAAAAACAACGTGTATCAGTAACATAGGCAAACCTTGAGAGAAAAAGCCGCACTTTGAAGCTACACGAGGGGTGTTGGCGATGGGCCTCGTAATTTTGAACCGCGAGCAAGACACCTGAACTAGCATCCAAATCTCTTCGTTTCCCGTTGGCGCGGTATGGAAGACTTTGAACCCCGACAGATTTAACGTATATCTACCTCTCTACGTAACATTCAAGACAGATAGAAAAAAGAGCATGGAGAGGCAAATAAAATCTAAAATAAAAATATCGTAAAGGGATCCTGGGGGAGCGACACCAAATTTGCTCAAAATAAAAAATTTCATGAGGAAAAAGGGGGGAAATATCATTCGGACACCTTAAGATTGTAAGAATCCCTTTTTCCTCTATAAAAAATAAGTCCCGGAGGAGTCATTATCGAACGAGGGGGACGAAGGCAGAAGCTATAGAAATCAGATACAATAGACAGCAATAAATGAAAACTATATATGGCGCAATTTTCTCCCTGGGTTTCGAAGGATTACAAACTGGACTGGCAAGTTATCAATAACACACTTAGAAGCAATACGATGGCAATTAGCGACGGACCTCTTAATTTGGAACCACAATCAAGTGACGAGGACGACATCCAAGCTGATACCCTACTCTACAAACTTAATACACCAGTGTGAGAACCTTGAGACTCAACGTGCATCAGACCGATCTACACGTCAGGTCTTCAGTGGCATCAGGACACAAACCTGCGACACTCCGGCCACGAGTTCGGGACCATAACCACAAGGCAACCGCGGCCTCGAACCACAGTCAAAATTGTAAGCTGAAAATAAATTGCTAAGAAACTACTACAGGTGTTTGGGGAAGCATCAAGTGAAAAAACGCGATGTATTACTGATTTATCTTAGATAAATCAGTAGATCAGTAATAGATATCAGTATTAGATATATAATTTATCAGTAATAGATAAATTATCTATACAACTGAACATTAGTTTGGGTCACTTTTATAGAAAAAAAATTCTTATTAAGGAACAAACTAGCAAGATACATTTGCTGATGAGTTAAGCAACTGTTCAGTTACAAGCAAATTTTATTAAAAAAAGACAGTCTTCCAGAAAAATTTTACTTTATATATCGCAAAACCTTATCTATATAAGCATAATGAATGTGTCGAAGTATATTTTACCAGCTCGTCCTTCGCAAAAGTGTGTTTCAAACTCTTAAAATGTACCAAGATTATAGTAATAATGTAACGAAATATCTTTTCAGATAACCAAAAAATTCTTTCTCTTCTGATATATTTTTACCATATACGCTATGCAAGCAACAAAAATGTTAAAAATGGTAATCCAATATTTGTTATTATTAAAGGTAAGTTTAAATTTCTGCTATTCCAATCTTCATTCAATTTTTTTATTTCCTTCCCCTTCCCCCTCACACAGGTAACTCTTTTACTCAAAAAAATAAATTTTATTATGTTACAAACAATATAGACTACTTGTTATCGAAATTTTGAACTTCAAGTATATCCAATGAAATTGCTGCTTACAATAAACAAATTGATTCCTGGTAGAGAATAGCTTATTCTCTAATACATTTCTGTCTACGAAGGATTGCTTGTTCGTCTACATTGCTGCTATAAATTTTTCCCTAGTGTGTCATTTATCTCTCTCTCTATATATATATATACTCGTAAATGGATGTTTGTATATATGAAATCGCTTCACTCCAACACTATTTAACCGATCACTATGAAAATTAGCATGTGTATGTATTTTTTGTGGAGAAGGTTTTTGTGCTATCCTCTTTGTTGCAGCTCCCCACCAGGTGGCGCTACAGCAAAGCAACTTCTGCACTATTCAATACATCGTCAAGTTGCCAACATGATCGCCAAAACTGATGCCAACTTGGCTCTATCGCCAACATTTCGCTATGTTTCCATAGAATCGCCATTATGTAAGGAACTGCGTGGCTTGCGAATATTACAATTTTAACATAAAATAAATATAACAGAAATTAATTTTAACGTATTACACATCCAGATATAAATTATTTACACTCTTTTAAGAGTTCATTACACAAAATTTGTAACAATGTATTACTTTTGCTGAGCAAAGATAAGCTTAAAAAAAATGTTTACAAAAATCGACCCACAAAAGAGTTACGAGGCGTTGAAAATAAAAAAAAAATGCTTTTCATTTGCTATTAGACCTTCAGACTTCAAATTTTACAAATATGGTTTTTTTGCTCAGCTGAGATATGCAAAAAGCCTTTTTTTTTTTTGTTTAATTTGCAATTCACGCAAAACTCATTAAAAACTTTATCCTTCAATCTGTATTATTTAATTTTTTAACGGGTATACCAGCTAGTAGAGAAGTATAGAAATAGAAAATGTACATATTTTTCTTATTGATTTATAAGCGAAATAAGCAAAAATATGAAAATGAATTCCAGTTAAAATATAACACATTTCATACATATTCATTTTTGAGAACACTACAGCGGGGAGAGTTATAATAACGTCGCACTATAAAGCAATACGAGGGCTATTGGCGACAGGATCAAGTCATTTTAAACCATGGTCAAGTGACGAAGAGGACATCTGTGTGCTGCCTTCCCCCTACTGACTTCCACACGACACTGAGGATTTTGAGCATCCACAGATTTAACACGTAGCGGCCCCCTCTATACGGCGGGTCTACAATGGCACTAGGCTTGAACTCTTGACATGCCAGTCGTGGCCGCGGTAGCCTAGTGGTCAAGGTAACTGACTCATAGCTGGCGTGTCATGAGTTCGAGCCCAATATCACTGAAGACCCGACGTGTAAGGGCACGATGAACGTTAAATCTGTCGAGAGCTCAAACGTCCTCCCGTTGGTGTGGTATAATAGTTAGGAGGGTGGTGTCAGCTCAATTGTCATCCTCGTCACTTGACCATGGTTCAAAATGACGAGGTTCGTCACCAAAAGCCCTATTGTAGCTAAACAGTGCAACGTTAATATTCACATACTGACATGTCAGCCACGCGAGTCCGTGACCTTGACCACTAGACTACTGCAACCACATGAGGGAGAGAGAGATCGTGTGGAAATATTAAATTTGTTGTTTATAAAGCCTTTACTGCAGATGTAATAAAAAAAGGTATTTATATGTATTTTCAATTCGATTACAGATTAACGTCACATTTCGATGCAGCACGCGAATTACTGACGATAGACCTCGTAACTTCAAACCATGGTCATAGTGACGAGGATGACACCTGAGCTGGCCCTCCCCCAGACGACGCACTAACTTAAGAACGTTGAGTGAATAAGTGTATATTAACGTCGCACTGTTCAGCTACACGAGGGCTTTTGGCGCTGGACCGCGTAATTTTGAACCATGGTCAAGTGACAACATCTGAGCTGGCACCCTCCTTCACCTAACTACCACACCAACGGGTGGACGTTTGAGCTCTCGACAGATTAAACGTGCATCGCTCCCCTACACGGCGGGTCTTCAGTGGTACTGGGCTCGAACTCATGACACGCCAGCCACGAGTCCATTACCTTGACCACTAGGCTACCGTGGTCACCTTAAGGACGTTGAGCTTCGACAGATTTAACGTTCATCAGGTGCTTCTAAACGGGTGAGTCTTTGGTGGCATCGGGACTCGAACCCAAGATTCGATGGATATAAATTTAGCCAAGATTTTGCCACTATTGACCTCGCCACTACCGCACCAAAAAGAATACGAAAATTGTGTTTTTGTACTCGTCACTTGGCAGTGGTTAAAAATTATGAAGTCTCAAATAAATAGCCCCTTTGTTGCTTCCATGTGCGATCTTATAAAAGAATCTATCAAAGATGAGAACAATAGAAAATAGTTGCAGTTGGCAATATTTTGTCCAGAAATGATGGTAACACAATTGGCGATTTATCGCCAGGTGCCGGTTTATTGAAAAGTAGCACGCTTTAATGCTGATCTGCGATTATTAAGCTCTTTTATTGTTATTATTACTCCTTTCTGATTATTAGCACATTTCTGGAAGTTTTATATAAACTGAACAAATATCAAGTTCTGTTTTCATTATTCAAAAAATAAAGATAAAATTCAAATATTTATTTAAGTATTGCTTTTAACTCACTTTACAAAATAAATTTTATTACGACTTCTAAATGTAACAAAATTACACAGTCTTCGAGATCCACATATAAATAAATATAATATTCGCAAACAATAACCTGTTTTTTTAAAATTGAAATAAAAATTTTAATCTCTGAAAATCGAATTATAAAACGCATACAAAAATTAAATGCCATTGTTAAACATTCAACGTCACATGACAAGAAACGGCTTAAATTTAATTTAAACTTTTCAATTAAATTTTGCTCGGCATTTCTTTCAACAGAAAAATTAATTTAATCCCGTTGTCTCCACAGTTCATTCCAACATAATACATAAATTTTATTTACCAGCACTTTTTTTTTCTTTTAATTTAATTAAATTCCTTTCAGAGTAATTTTATTATTTAACATATATTATAAAAACTTTAAATTAAATTTGATAACTACTAACAGTATTGACAATAGATATCTTTTTCTGCAGTTATTTAATTCCCAGCGAAACGATAAGGTGTTTAGCACAGAGTTGTGATAACTTTTATGTTTGTCTTTATTCACATCCCAATGGCAAATCAAAACTTTAGACTAACTTATCTCGGAAAGATAAAATAGCTAGTTTGACTTCAATTTAAAATGCTATTGCACGTAATACTTGAAAAAAATTTTCACTTGTGTGCTAATAGTACATGTAACAAAAGTTGATATGCATTTTTCAATCAAAACAGTACTTATTTTCTTATAAATAATTTATAATTTTGAACTTACACACATTTTTTTAAGGAATTTTCAATAAGCAGAAGAGAGAGCTAAATAATTCTCTCTCTGATTAAATCAGAGTAAAGAAGAGCTAAATTCCCAAGAAAATAATGTGAATTTTCCAAAATTTTTAGTTCAACTCCAGTATAGAAGTCCAAGCTATATATATAAGCAAAATATTATTATAGAAGCATTTTTCACAAAAGGAGAATGTTTTGAAAATGTCATTTTTTATTTTTTGCCAAGAGATTGCATTTAAATAACTTTTTCTTGTTCTTATGACAATTTTATATGTATATTCTAACTCCGGGGTGTCAAACTCGTTGCGAACATTTTTGCGGCCCGGTCAATATATTGGCACACAATATATAATCTTTGGGGAAAGTAACTGAAAAAAAAAATTACATGCAGCATGACTAAATCAAGTCGTATCAAAAATACGCAGAAAAAACTTCAAATCTTAGAACTGAATTTGAAACAAGATTTAAAGATTTTAATTCTTTGGAGAAACATTTTGTTTATCTTCTTCGATTTTCTCAAATATAGACCCAGTACCCGGAGGAGCTGATCGAGATTCAGTGCGGCTCAAATTTGAAGGGAAAATTCATTGAAGTGGGTGTACCCGAATTTTACAAATATTTACTAGCCACGTTTGAAAAAACTCGAAAATTCACATTTGAAATTATTTCCATCGATGGAAATACTTATCGGTGCAAGCAGCTATTTTCAGTTATGAAAGGAAATAAATCTCCGGTTAGAAATAGTATCATGAAGCTCACCTTGGGTATGTTTTAAAAGTAATCACCGCGAACAAAATTTCTCCCAAAATAGGACAGATAGTAGCAGAGAAGGGAAGTCAAGCATTAGGAAATAAACATGAAATTTTTCTTGTTCTTTTATATATGTTTATTATATTGTATCATTCGAGAAATAAACCTACGTTTCTAAAAAAATTTTTTTTTTGCGGTCCATCTACAGTTAAACCTAATTTGTTTCGCCCAAGTTAACCTTTGATTTTGACACCTTTGTTCTAATTCAACTGACTATATCAAAATACTTGTATTATTCATTTATAAACTTTTTTTTCAAAATCACGGATTCAAACGTAGAATAGCTTTGACAGAAAACTTTAATTTCTATACGTAAAATATTTTCTTTCATTCATCAAGTTTATTATCTAAATTTTCTCATCGCCGCGAGTGGAAATTTGTTTCCTATTTATGTTATTTCCCCATATTCACATAAAGTATACAACAAATAATTCTTAATTTAAAACCAAAAAGAATCATTATAAAAAAAAATTGAATTTGTAGAAGACTGATATACAGCACAAAAGAAAAATAATGCATCTATACAGAACGGGCATTCCATCACAAAATACATTAGAAATAAACTCCGTCGCAAAATAATCCATTACTTCTAAAATTTTCGATCAATAAAAATGATTTCGATTCGTTCTGAAAATGAAAGGTCTATTTCTCTTTACGTTTCTGCAATTCGTTCCGAAAATTGCTCAATAAAGGATAAAAAAAAATAGAAAATACAGTTTATAATCGGTTCGTAAGCTTTGAGGTATTACAGAACCTGATGTTTTAAACATAGTTTTAGGTAAAAAATCTATGGCTATACAAAAATTTAATATATCAGTTATTTGTAAAATTTCCTTACACTGTTCAAGTTGATAAAAAAACAATTTTCAACAAAAAAAAAATCATTTTTTTAAAAACTAAACAGTATTTCGTTAGGTATTTTTTTAAAGGCTATTATAAAATAAATAAGACTAAAAGAAACTTATTCAAACAGAATATACAAAGAATTCGATGTTTACTTACGAATATCAAACACACTGTAGTAGAATATCAATATATCTTCGAATCAATTATTTTGAGTGTCAATACGTGTTTTTTTTTAACAGAAAGACGACGACACTTTGCTTTGAACATAGGCTATCATTATTAACTATTTAATGTTATTAACATTAAAAAGGTACCAACGGTACTTTGAGTTGGTAGTTAAACCGTCAAAATCATTGAATAACAGAGCTTAGATTATTTTCACCACAATAATGATTTCTCTTGCCTGATTCATTGATCGTTTTCTTTAACGCCGTATTCAGGATAATGGCGACTTGTTACACGGTCATGAGACGAGGATGGGACATGAACAAGCACCCTATTTTACTAAAGTTCACATATGCCAGAAGGAGTAAGTACTTTGAGGCAGGTCAAAGTAATGATTTCGCGTGAATTTGATTTGGTTTGATTGACGAAGCGTTACAAGCTACATTCAGGCACGTCTTAAGACTCTTCGAGGCCCTGGGCCCCGATGCAAAAGTAGGCCCTATTTGAAATCTTTAAAAAATTTAAAGTAGTATTTGACAATGCATATGCATGCATTGTCAAATAATCGTTCAAACGGTAATTATGTGCCAGTTTATTCATTGGGCACTTAGGGCGGGCGCCAAGGGGCCCGGATAAGCTGGACTTCATCAGATTTTTTATTACAAATTTCGATCCTACAGTGCCAAGGGGGTCTTCTCCCAGGGCCCTAAATGAGCTTAAATCGGCATCGCAGTAATTTGAGACAAATGTGCACAACTCACAAACACATTTTGACTAAATGAGTTGAATGATTGTTTGTGGTATTAGGCATAGGCCTTGACATGGACAACGGTCATTAATAGTCTTGCCACTTTTGACCCTGTTTGACTGACAGTTTGTCTGTTGACTTGCAGTTTGAAATACTGTTTTTTTTTCGGAAAATATGCAGCGGATTAATATTTGCCCATTAAAATTATCCGCTGATTGATCCTTATCCTTTGATCATGATCTTTTTGAGACTGAGTCGAGAACGAAATGAGACCCACACAGAGGGCGAGGCCCTGGTCCCGGGCCCAGTTGGTCCATGCCTTAAGAAGTCCCTGGCTAACTAGAATTGTTGGCGACAGACTTCGCAATTCTGAACCAAGGTCAAATAAAGTAGACGATATCTGAATCGGTACTTCACTCTACTAATTTCCGCGTCTCAACACGTGAGGACTTGAAAGCTCTATTTCATGTAAGTCTCATTAATCCGATCGATAGATCCCCCGAATTGAATTCTTGACTCGAGTTGGCAAGAAACTCGCGACTGTGCGATCACTGTGGTACCCCACTTAAAACCGAATTTCGTACGAACATGTGTGTTCTATTAACGTCGCACTATAAAGCAACCCGAGTGCTATTGGCGACAGACCTAATAATTTTGAACCACTTTCAAGTGACGAGGACGATATTCGAGACTGTACCCATGTCCAAACAGACACACAATGACAAAGGTAGGACTTTCAGCCTCGACAGATTTAACATGCATCAACCTCTCTTAACGACGGATCTTCAATGGCACTGAGCTCGAGCTCACGACACACCACCCACGAGCTCGTGACCATGACCACTTAGATTCCTGATTTGGCGACAAAAGAAATCTCGCAAAGCCATGGTAAGGGTCCCCTCCCCCATTTGAATGAAAGGGGCAAGAAAGAAGGGATTATAGAAGTATATGAATGAAAGATTGATAGCATCTTGGTAGAAAAGACTAATTTTCTTTGGCGTGATTCTGGCAAATTTTTTGGCGTCAAAGAATTAGAGTGTGAAACGCGAGGACTTAACCAAGTCAAAGAATTTTTTCTGCAGTATAATATTTGTGCGAGTATATAGGATTTATAAGTATACTCGAATGTCAAAGCAGGCAATTTTTACATCCTTTAAACACTCCTAGGCCATATTAAATTTCTTATTTTGAATATCAAATAAACAATATATATAACACAAAGGTCAATTAATAACACTTCGTAATTTATCTACTAATTTACTGCTACTTTTGAATCTTTCTCAATTTAATGGATACACTTCATTAAATATTTTGAACAATCTTTGAACACATATTCTACATTTAAAATGAAATTTCTTTCAAAAATCAAGGGGAAAAAACAGCACTTTCTTTTTCACATCACCCAAAAAGATGCAACTAAGATTACATTTTGAAACTGACAGAGATAGTAAATTTACAATTTTTAAACAAGGCCTTATTTTCACACAGAAACTGACCTCCACAGACAATCATAATGACAAAATTCAAATCTGATGCATTGTGAGAAAACACACCAGAAATAGGGAGAACATAAACAATAGGAAAGTGTCCAGTGAACCATACATTGGTAGTTCAGACGTCACTCCCTGTGATAAAACTGGATGACTGATTTCAGAGGAAGAGTAATTTAAAAAGGAATATATTTCCTATTTCTCCAATTAGGACATACACAGATGATATTCGTGTGGGAAAGTTGATAGACTGTATCAGACTGAATTAAAAATAATGAAAATAAATACACGAAAACAACTTATTTCTAAAAATGAACTGGTTTCATCAAGAGTTTTAGGATGTGGTTTTTATTTGTAAATAAATTTCATTTAGCCGACACATAACATTTTATTTATTGGGAAAAAATATCTTTGTAAAAACTGTACATTTAAAAATTATTTTTAAAAAAATTAAGATATACGTTTTTTTTTAAGAATTTATTAACATAAACTCCATCTCTGCACTTTCAGAAATACAATATAAAATGTGAGATGATCAACATTATTAATGTAATATAGCAATAACAGCATACATAACACAGCATGATGAGGATTCAACCCACACCCAATCCACCATAAGACAAAAAGTTTTTAATTTTTACCCCAGAGATTATGATTTGGTGCTTTTGTAAATGAGATTTTTTACAATGTAACCCCATAAGAGAGGTCTGTGTACCCCACTGTATAACAACCATATAAAGAGAATCATTGAAGTGAATGTTATTTAGAGAAAGTCTTTCTAAAATGGGTTTTAATGTAAATAAAACAGTGTATACAAATATATATATATATAGTAACAATTTTTCTAAAAAATTTGAGTTTATTTTCTCAGACTTATTAATCTACTACAACCAAATATAATGCATTTTTTACACAAAAATTTGAATGATCCATTACACATGAATAAATATAATATAAAAAATTTTACTTGTGAAATCTGTTCAATTTTTCACTTTTGAAGCTTGTGATACTTTTGCTATCATTAAAAATTCTTTTTGTATCCAGGGAGACATGTTTTATGGATATGTACTTATTTTTATTTTGATTGTAAATAACAATTTATTATTTTTAGAGCAATATTTTTTAAAACTCAAATATATAGCAAAACTGTATAAACTATTCATATTTTCAATAATAAAATCCTGTATAAACTATACATATTTTCAATAATAAAAGCCTGTAAATATAGTGAATTATTTAACATTATTCATAGGGTAAATATAATAATTTAACAGTTTGTGCATGATATATGATTACAGACAAAATTCATGAGAAAATATTTAAATATATTTTTAAAAACAGATTAGTTGCGTAACTGATATAATTGTAATTTCTCATCTATTTTCACTCAAATTTTCAAATTGTATCATTAAACATTAATACACCACATTAATGTACTAACATCTTCTGAAAACCATTCATTCAATTATTAGAGAACTTTAATGTAAAATAAATCATTGTGCCTCATATCATTCAAAGAAAAATATTTTCACAGATATTTTTGTGAATTACAACCACTGGTGTAGTTAGCTCTGAGGTGGCTCTGTATCAAAATTCCCTTGGGGCCCATTTTTAGAAAAGGGGGCCCTGCAAGTGGGACTGTAGATACACACATTGGGGCCCCTGTATCATTGCTACGGTAATAGCTACGCCCCTGATTGCAATTCAAGAAGGAATGATACTTATGTATTAGTGTTACTACAGCCAAATTGGCGGCATGCAAATTGCACCATTTTCCGCCTAAAGTGTGACTGGTTTTTTCATAAATAAAGTTAGAATCTGGTTTTTATATCATGGCGCGATTTGCATGGCCCCAGTTTTGCTGCACTGACCCTAATGTGCAAGTACTGAATAAATAATGAAAATTATAAAAATGTACTGTAATATCTCAACACATCTGACAGTTTAAAAAACAACTTTATCGCATCAAACTTTGACCATATAGTTTTCTTAAGATGGGGGTTGCATTAGAATTATTTTGTATACATTTTAATTATGCCTGGTACTTACAAATAGCCTCACCACCGCCAAAATGCCACCACAAGAGTCCCTTTTCTTCAAATACCTTTGTTGTTTTGATATGATGGTGCAATTTGTGTGGCACAAGTTTTGCTGTGGTGACGCTAATACATAAATACTTATTCCTTATCTAAAAACTCAATTTCTGAATTTTAAAAATTTCTCTCACTTCTCATTACAGTTTTGCATATAAATATAGCTAAATAAATGTTACCAATTCTTCTACGTTTAGTATTTTACAATGTTTAAAATTTTAGTTACTGAGAATGGACTAAAAAACTGGAAATATTGAGTACATACCATTGTATAAAATAATTTATATACTTTCATATGAACCACAAGTCATTGCGATTGGAGGAAAATTTTAATACATTTTTGCTTATCCCATAAAATGCTTCGCAATTATCCTCAAAATAGCATTAAGTTCATCTTTTTTATTTATAGACTATTTTTTATTTTTTTCTCTAGATATAATAGGATGTCATAAATCATACAATATTTGGCAGTTAATCGCTGACATGTGATTTACATGAAAGTACCATAAATCCAAACGAATTAAAATCAAATAAGTTTTAAAAATAAGGTGAAATGAACAGCTGTTCAAAGAGGAAACATTATTTGCTTAATACCTATAGTTAAACTATAGATTCAATATCATTTATTTTGAATTTAAAAGATCAAACAAGAATAATAGTTAATAACTTATTTAATATTGAATTAATTTTTTAATAAACTATATGTATATAAGGATTCAAGTACATGTATTAGTTACCTTAGAGATATCATAGATAGGATAGTAAATAAGTCAATCATAAATATAAACAAGGTAAACAAATGCAATATAAAAAAAACTATGTATGTATTATACTATCGACCAATTTTGTCAAATCAAAAGATGTCACCAAATCCATAATATGCAGTCAACAGTGGAAAACCATATGTGTGCGCTTTCAAACATAATAGTAATACTGATAACAATGACAGAATTTGGCAATGTGTATTGAATAGGCAACATCTTTTGATTTGATGAAATTGGTTGATGGTATAATATATAAGTACACAGGTTTTTTTTTTTATATTCCATCTGTTTACCTTCTTGTTTATATTATAAGTATTGAAAACTAATACAATTAAAAAAATAGTAACAATCTAATGTTGATATTTTGTAAGAAGGTCATAATATACAAAAAAAAATTCAGCAACAAAAAGCCATAAACAAATTGATTGGATCCTATTTTACATCATGCTTTCATTTATTGATAATTGTTGAGAATTATTGGCAATTTATCAAACAGAAATCCAACATCGAAAAACAAGATATTGGCACAATTTGAGACAATTTTCATTTCTTCATTACCATAGGTACAAACAAACTCAGCTCTTTATAATTTCATTAGATCAAATCATTCAAATAAATTAAGTTTTACGAAACTCTAACTTTTCAAACAAATAAAATATTATATAGTTCAGGTCACTAACCAATACAACACAGAGTAAAAAAATATATGAAAAATCGAAGGAAAAAGTCAACGTATAAACAAGACACAAGTCTATGAATTTTAACATATTAGTTTTCTGTGACAAAAATAAATAATAAAAGTTTAGTGCATCACAATGCCAACACATTCTAAATAAAAGTTCCCTTTCCTTATTGTTATGAATAAATGTATTTCAGTAATATTCTATTAAAAGGTTTTTACATGTATTATTGAAGTTTTTTACAGACAAACATTATTAGGTTTTTCTTATGAAATGAAAATCCTCAAAGTATTTTTAAATATGGAAAGAGTATAAAATTAAGAATTGTTAAACAAATACCTTAATTGAGAGAATTTTAGAGCATCAATTTAAATTTCCTTTAGTTAAAACTAGAGAAATATTAAAAGTCAAATTTAGAATTAATTTAACAAAAGCTGGCTTGATTTTTATGATGCTTTCAAAAAAATTTTTAATGAATATGAAAGTTAATATATACAAATATAAAAGCAAAATTTTTAATTCTAACTTTTACACAAACTTAGAATGGACAAACTAGTTTCTGTAATCAGAATATCTTCTTCATGCAAAATACAACTAGTTTCGATATTTCTTAATTAAATATTGGTTAAACATTTACTTTATTGATCTCAAAATTTCTAGTTTCAAAATATTTTTTCTCTGAAATAAATCTATTAAAACCTAATTCAAATTAAAGCGAAAAAACTTTTAACAAATAAAATATAGTATACCTATGCGATTATATAATATTAATATTTCTAAATGTTTTTAAAATTTTCCAAACTACCCCCAGAATATTTGAATCTTTCGCTTTCTTTTTTACGATTTGTGTTCCGCTTACAAAAATTTGAAGACCGCTGAACTTATAAATACAATTCAAACTCGATTTGTTTACAACGGTTTTGACAGATTGATCGAGCAATGTTGAGGATGTATCAGGAGCAATGTAAACAACGTGCTTTTTAAAACAGAGAAAAAAAATGAGCAATAAAAACAACATACCTCGTCTGGTTGAGGGTGCTTATGTGAACAAATTTTTGGATGTTTGTAACAGTGAACAAATAAAAATAATAATGATAAATTTATTAGTAGCGACACATCAACTACCTTCCATTTCACTCGAGTCACCATTTTGACAAGACTCATTATACTGCGCGCTCTAGCGAGTAGAGCAGCAGACGACGGTGTAGAAAAATAAAGAAAAACGAAAGTAAAAGGTTAGAATAAAAAAATGAAAAATTTTCGATGATCAGCTGATAATTATTAATAAATGAAATTTGCAAGCATTAATAATTTTAAATTTAAGAAAATATTTATGCTTTTAAATTAAAATTATTTTGAGAAAATCAATTGCTTCTAACTCTTAAATTAATATTTCTGATTCTTCAAGAAAAAATTAACTTATTGATAGAAAATAAAACATTTTCATTTAAAAAGAACTTCTAAATTATGTCAGAGCCTTTTTATGAGCTTATATGTAAGCTTAATGATTATAATTTATTTTATAGTATAAAAAGTTTTAAGCAGTTTCGAAACCAAAAGAGGCAATAGATTGATGAATATTTTTTAGCATATCTTTATATTTAATAAGATATTTATCGCTTTTCCTAAATTTTATAACCATGTAAAACATTCTAAATCAAAATATGTTGTAATCTTTGTATATATATCTTAGTTTCGATAAATAAAGGAATGTGAAAGTCAGTGTCACGTGATTAATTCCATTGCTTTAGATATCAAAAAGATGCACACATAAACGTTTTCTTTCTTATAAAGTTTGAACTTTTACCATCTTTGGTATTTAACTATTGTATAATTAAATTATTATCAATAAGAACTGCTAAATATATTTGCTCTAGTTGTTAAAAATAAATACTTCGACACTTTTTTAAGAAATTTCCTCAGTCATGTCCTTTTATCCTCTCTCTCTCAGTCTAGAATCCTCTCTATCTTTATTTACTTATTGCTCTTTTTTCCCTTCAAATTATTTCAATTTAATAAAATTATAGTACTTAATATTGACTACAAACTTCAGACCATCACCTGGGATCATCTGCAATTGAAAGACTTTTTGAAATGAGTGAAAATACCTGTAGGACTTCTTATGAGTGATTATCCTTAAAACCTCACTAGAACCACAACTAGTTTAGTGGCAACTGTTAAGAATAAATTCTTAAAATAATTTTCTTATAATTTTTTCCCCCATAAACAAAACGCACCATGTAACAATGTTGCGAACCGCATTCTCTGAGACCAATTAATAAAGGTAATCTTGTGCCTTTTGACTGCGCTTAAATAACCAAAATATGTTCTCTAACAACACAATTTATAGTTCCTTAGTGAAAATTCAAAGTATACATAATATATTTAAATTATTTAAGCTCATTTCGGGCCCTTGGCGCAGAAAGATCTTCTGGCCCCCTTGGCACTAGAGGATCGAAATTTATAACCGGAAAATCTGGTTAAGTCCAGCTTATCCGGGCCCTTCTAGGCCTCGGGAGCTTGCCCCAAGCGCCCAATAGATAAAACAACGCTGTATAAGGCTATACTTAAAACAGAAATCAAAGCCACAAAACAGTTTTAATAAACGGAATTCACATCACGCGTTTGGTATTCGAAAAATTTCATCAACTGTGACAACAAAATTAGCATTAAAGTGCCCTATAAATTGTATCACGTATAAAATAACACTTAAGTATCAAACTATGATGTTTTTCAGTGATCGTCTTTAAAAAATACTCCAAGTAAAAGATTCTTTCAAGAATATTACTGAAAAGTGTCAAAATGTATTGCCACATCAACTTGTATTAACTGTTTTAATTCTGTGGACAGCCACATCAATTGCAAGTCGATTCTAAAACTGAAAAGTAAATATAGCCTTTTATTTCAAAATGCTTCATTGGTATTTGTACAAGGTTTTAAAAATATTTAGTTCTTCGTACAATGAAATGCAGTGGCGTAACGGAGAATGCTAGGGCTCCTCTGTAAAGTCAGGTTATGAGCCCCACACCGGATCTTACAAAGGATACGTACTTGGCATCAGTCAGGCTTTGGGCCCCTTAGAATCCTGCCCCCGGGGGGATGCACGTTACGCCACTGATGAAATGAAAATGTACGGGGATAATGCACAACCAGAAATCTTAACTATCAATTTCGAATTAATAAAATTGGAAGATCTTTAATTTGCATAATATGAAGAGTTTGGCTGATTTCACCGATAACTTATTAATGAAATGACTAGTGTAGTAAATTATACTGCATGCTATGCCTTGTTAGTTGATATGTAATCAATTCTTCAATTATCAAATTTACTATTAACTTATATGGTACATCTTTTATGCAATTGGTTATTTTTTAAGAAGATTCGTGAGGAAAAAAACATTTTAATTTCGTCTGGAAAAGTATACATCCTAAAAAAATATTTGAAATATGATTGCAGGATCAATAAACAAACCAATGTAATATGTCGAAGATGATAATTTTTGTACCTTATAATTCTGCAATCGAGTTTTTATCAGCACGTAAGGTGAGATTCCGACATTTACTCCATTGATGAAACCGTTTTAAATTTGTGATTAAATATTATGTCAAGAGCGCAAAATAAAGATGTCGCCTGCGTAACTTGAAACACTTGATTTCTGGTGGTTCTATTGTTTTAAAAAAGTTAGTTGTATGAACTATAAAAAGAATCGGAGAAAGTGGTGCAATGACTTTGATTATTTTATCATCACATTCAAAAGTAAAACGCGCCTACTGCCAATGGACCTCGCAAACTTGAACCACAATGAAACAGTAGCTTTTAGAGGGGGGGGGGGGAGTTTGGGTGTTCAAACCCAGTGGCGAACCCATATTTCCATGGGAGGGGTTAAATTAAAAAAAAAAACGTAAACGATAGTACCGAAACATGTTCTTCATGCTAAAAATTAAAAATCTGTTGATCTTTGGGAGAGGTTTGAACTCACAAACCTTTAAGTGGGTGTGCACTCCACTGATCAAACCCCACCCATTCACCAAAAGGTTTTTAATTTCTAGCATAATGATTATGTCTCGGCGCTTTCGTCAGTGTTTCTAAATGTAAACCCCTCCCATAAAAGCAGTCTGTGTACGCCACTGCAATCAAAAGAGGAGAATCTGGCACCCTATTCTTCAAACTTCCACACCACGCGGTGGCCGAGTGGTCTAGGCATCGGATCATGGCTAGCATGTCATGAGTTCAATTCCAGTACCACTGAAGACCCGCTGCGTAGGGGAGCGATGCACGTAAAATCTGTCGAGAGCTCAAACGTCCTCCCGTTAGTGTGGTAGTTAGGAGAGAGGGGTGCCAGCTGAGGTGTCGTCCACGTCACTTGACCATGGTTCAAAATTACGCGGACCGTCCCCAAAAGCCCTCGTGTAGCTGAGCAGTGGGACGTTATTATTCACTCACTCCACACCACGCGAGGACTTTGAACTCTGACAGATTAGTCCCACTGTGTGTGCACGTCACAAATATTATCAGATTCGAACCCACATCTCGACAGAATAAATGCGAGTCATGATTGTTTGGCTATCCTATAATGATGGAAGCAAAAATTCTCTCATAGTTGAAAAATACGTGATTAGCAAAATTATTTCTGCAATTTTCGAAGGGGTAGAGTTGAAATTAATTTTATTGCTTTATCTAAAAAGATTCTGAATTTTCACGGATATTGGGGTCAAAATATAATAACTAGATGCTTTCAAGATGATGGAAACTACGGATATGTGTGTATGTTGAGAAAATAATTTAGAACACTGCTTACTTTATTTAAAAAAAAAAAAGCTTTTGGATTATTATTTGCACCTAGACATGCCTTTTTGATAGGCTTGTATCGTTCAAATACATGAACAAAAAATAAATAAAAATATATAAGGTTTTTATTTTTTAAAAAATTGAACTGTAGAATCTTGTTTTTCAAAGTTATTTAACGCATAGTTCGCAAAAATTCTCTTTTTATTGAATAATTAAAGTTTATTCTGGATTATTATTTCACTAATTCTTAAAGATATTTAAAAAGAATACACACGATTTATAATTTTTACATACTCTTTCCCTGAAATTTATTCTCTTTTTTTTACATCAAAAGTTCTCTATACTGTATTTAATAATATCCATGCCTGCATCCAATCCATAATTAAATATATATTGCTGCTTAATTTCTTTTTTAAAAAAGTGTAAAAATTACTTTAAATACTGCTTAACCAAGGTTGATGTATGAAGGAATTCAGTTTCTTTGCGTTACTTCCAATATTTTAAGATTCTGTGGGGCCTAGAGAGTAGGCCCCACATTTAGTGACCCTGGACTAGCCTGCCTTTGCTGCTGCTGGACTGCCACCGGATGTCGCTGCCTGCCTTTGATGCCGCTGTTCCTGATGCTGAATCTGTTATCAGATGTCACTGTCTACCTCTCTTTGGTCTTCTTTCTTCGACTAAATGAGTTGCATGATTGTTTATGATATTAGGCCTAAGCCTGGACATCACATAATAGAGACTTAACACTCTTGCCAGTTGCCATGCATTTTGAAATTCACTGTTTTTCGGAGAATATGTTCGAGAATAATACATGAGCATCAAAATTATCCGGATCATGATCTTATTAAAACAGAGTCAAGAACGAAACGACGCTCCCACCGAGGGTGAGGCCCTGGGCCTTAAGACGTCTCTGAGCCTGCTGTGCTGACGCCACTATTCGTTGTTGCTGCACTTCAGGTGTCCGGATCCCCGGCTACTCTTCTGGGAACCACGTTCTCGTGGGATCACCATTATGTGGAGGGGGGATGCTAATCCACATATTCAGTTAAAGCACGTAACTAAGTTGGGCCAGCAAAGTTACTTCCTTTGACATGGCCTATATGCCATGAATGAGTGGTGGCGCCGCAATTCTATTAAATAAATTTCCCCTTTCTTCCGAATTAAAAAATTGTTTTTTTTTGGAAGAACCAGGTGCGTTTAGGGGAAGAACTGAAAAATATAATTAACAAACTGGAACAAAAATAATTACATAACACACAGTGCAGATTTGCTTGGTAAAATGGTAGCATAAAATAGTATTTCATCTGAAGCTTAAGGATATTATGTATATTGTGAATTACATTCACTAATATAAGTTCGAATATTTTTGATAATGGGAGGTATTTTCATGAGCACACATTACAAATAAATTCACTTGGGAAGCAGCCTTGTGTGTTGTAAGGGGCAACTTAACAGTTCTTGGTCTTCCAGCTTAGAGGTTGGGCACGACGCTAACAACTCCACCCCGTAAAAAAACTCAATGTTCAGAAATCTCAGGAAGTAAAAGCCAGGAAAGATCTCTCCCAGACGACTTGGACCCAGAAAAAGGTACAAATTTGAACTTCAATCGAAATATGGAGAACCCAACATAGTCAATATAGCGATGAAAATCCTGTAAGGAAAATAACTTTCCAAACTCCAAAGGGAAAGAGGAAAACCGAGAACAAGGTGGATGGATAAAGTAAAAAAGTGGTTAAAGGACTTTGGAGTTAACCGATGGAACATAGCATCAAATTGATCAAGAGGGTCTAAGCCAGAGGTACTTAAAACTTTTTTTCTGCTGGGCCACAGACATATAAGAACAATTTAGCATTGGTCGCAGCATGAGGATTAATAGGAAGGGGGGCACTACAAGATCAAAGGCATTTAAAATGAGGAAAATTGATCAAAATATTGAAACATAATTTTATCGTAAAACTTTATTAAACTGTATCAAACTCTTCTTACAAAAAATAGGTTTTGCGCATTTTTAACCCAGTTATGTGGTAATTTTGATTTCCTTTCATCAATGATCCCAAGTTCCTTGTTTGCATTCTAGTCATAAAAACAAAACTGCCATGTACCTTGATTTTCTTTTTTTGACAAAGCCTAACTTATTTTTATTTGACATTCATTTATCAAGGGCAGGATGGTAGCAAAGAGTTTTTATTATATTCTAGACTGCAATCAGTATATTTGTTTAAAAACAGTTCAGAATAGCTTGCATATTTTTATATTTCAAATACTTGATTTTACTAAAAAAAATAAATAACTGAATTTCGAAGAGTTCATCAGAAACATTTAAGAAACACTCTGAAAATTTCTGTATCGATTCATACGTTTTTCAATTATGTATGCAACAGATTTTACAGGATTCTTTTGTTAGCTCTGCATTTTGTGACATTACCATTTACAAAATATTTTGTTGCTGCTGCCAAGATTTTTTCCCAGAAAGTGAATTTATCAAATCTTGAAAGAGATCTTCAAGAAAAAGAGGCATTCAAAAATTTTTGCTTAGTGGTATAGAGATGAGCAGTGCCGCACACAGGAATTTTTCAAGAGGGGTGGGGGTCCAGGGATGAAAGTCCACCATTCTTGTATCATGCCCTAATACACCGCCCAGCATTCTTTTGAGTGTATCGATTTTCGGGAACAAAAAACAATAAAAATTTGAATTGAATAAATAATTGGCATTAATTAATAAAAATTATTAATAACAAATGTTTAATTAAATTTTATGTACTTTTTCATAGGATTATAATAAATATAAAAAAAAAATCCAGGGGCAATGTTGGGGGTTTGGACCCGGGAACCACTCCCCTTGTGTGAGCTAATGGTGACGAACAAAATTATATTCTTTAAATACAAAACTTACAGGACAAATGAAACAAGATGATCCATGTTTATTTTTTTCTTTAAAATAGTCAAGATCTTAAACGTCTTGAAACAAAACATTCTTTAGATATTTTCCCCTTGAAATACATGAGGGTTAGTTAAAAATTAGTTTCACTCATAAAATGCTTTCTACTCCTGTGTTATTTGTTATCAGTAACTGTTACAGTTGCAAAAAAAAAAGAAGTTATTTAGCAATTTGTACCAGCTTGATATTGATAGCAAAATTGATGTATTTGATCGATATAATTTCTCTAAATTTTTCATGCATTTTTCTTAAATAATTGAATTTGTTACTGCAATGAGTCATAAGCAGGCCACTCAAAAAGGTCCAGTGGGTCACATGTGGCCCAAGAGTTGAGCATTGCTGATCTAAGCCGACTGAGACAGCCTTGGCTGCTAATCAGCTATAGCGCTCTGGAAGAAGGGAAGCAACACTAAATCCTCTAACAGCCAAATTTACATCTGAATCAAATATTTGAAATATTGTGATATGTTAATGTATTATAAATTTATTTTAGGAAATTTGAGAACCTGTTTATAAGTCATTAACGCACACTTTGAGTATAAAAATCATTATAATATTTTGTTCCAAAATAAAAACTAACATAAAAAATTGCTATTTACTCCAACTTTAAAAAGATTATTTTAAGATACAAATTAATGAAAACATTTCAATTGATGCTTATTAGATAACATATGTAAAAAATGTCCTATATCTTAACTTTAATCAGTTAAGAAGATGCAATGCATATCTTTATCTCACATCAAGCTTCTTACAAAGATACATATATCTGAAATTTTACTAAGAAAGATCAATTACCTAAGATATTTGTCAAGGAAACAGTCAAAAAATGTATATGCACGAAAAAGCAATTTCCTAGTTTACAGTCTAAAAGATAATTGGAATAAGAAAACATCCAAAATCTGATCCTATAAAAATAAACTAAACATGAAATTCATTTCTTGCAACTGAAATAAATCTTTTAATGTCTTGGATGACCACACAGAAAATGTCTAAGAAACAACTTAAAAACAAAATAGATATGTATACATATAAAAGATATTTAATAAAAATTATTGAACTAGATAAAAAGGAATTTAGTAGAGTGTATAATATAAGTTAACTATGAATTTTTAAATATGACTTGTTATGAATGATACTAAAATCAACATAAGATTAAAAAAATATAAAAATAATAATAAACAAAAAATAAGGAAGCTAATTAAAAATATATATTTTTCAAACTACCTGAATTAAAATTATATTGCAATGAGCATAAGAGTTCGAATACAAAGCTTGAATTATATTTTAAATTATGACAAGATTGCAAGACACATTAAAAGTTAATTTTCCTTAAAAAAAAATGCAGTGTTCCAAAACATCAAACTATTTTATCTCTATAGAAAAAACTTTAAGCAATTTACATCTTTAAAATGCATTTAATATTACATGCACAAATACTGCATTTAATATTACACGCACATGCATATGTTTACATTCTAAATTTATAATACATATTCATACAAAACAGTAAAAATTTTTCTTTTTTATAATATTTAGAATAAAATGATATATGCTAATTTTACTTTGAACCGAAGAAATTTTGAAATATCTCCACCCTCCTTTAATGAATTTATTATGAAATAATATTTCTCTTAAGATACTACTTTTCCTCATAAGTTGTATAGGGAACAAACATATAGCAGTATTTTCATAATAAAAGAAAACATTTTTACCTTTTCGATTATATATATTAATGACTTTTCTTTAGGTGAAAATACATGTTATTTAAAAAAATCATTGGTTTAAATAGCAAGTACAAAAAAATTTCATTGGTACATTTTATATTTATAGTGGAAGGAATATTTCTCAAATTTATTTATCTTCAAATTTTTTTGTTTTAAAACTTTTTGTAGAAAATTCAATTTGACACATTTTTTAGAACTCTTCTATAGTTCTAAGAAATTAACAACAATACCCCCCCCCCCAAATAAAAAATAACGAGAAACACAGCAAGTGCTTTAAAAATGACACTCTTATTTTACCTGCTAGAGCACAAAAAGTTTTGTCAATTAACATGATTTGAAATTCATTGAATATGTACTTACTGTTTTTAAATATTAAGGCATTTTAAGTGCCTATTGAATTGTAATTAGTAAAGTAATCAGCAAACAATACAAATGATTGAGGAAGCATTTTATTTGAAGGGTTTGACAGCCTGAAGTACAGGAAGAGATAGTACTACATAACATATTCAAACAAACATAGAATAAAATAAAGCAATAAATGCTTAAAGCAATTCATAAAAAAATAACAAAGATGCCTTTTATGAAAAACAAAAAGCATAAGTAATTACAGACAGTAAAGAAGACAACACAGAGAAAATAAAATCTGATTGGTGCAGCACTGTCCAATAAGGACAAGTCTCTCATGTCATTTTAAAATCACACCAACATCAATTAAAGCATTACTTACAAAAGAATTTGTTATAACAACTATATAAAGATATTTATATATATTTATACACTTATATAAAAAAGGAATCAAATTTCTTCCTGCCTTAAACAAACAAACATGGCAGTTCTGAAACCATTACAAATATGGCTCCCTAAAAATTGCTTATCTTTACAAACATGGTTTTTTAAAAAAAGCTCAGAATGTATCATTTTGGCTCAATAAACTCATTCAAAAAGTACAGAAAAAATAATAGAAAATATATCCCCATTACATAAAAACACAAAGGCAAATTCACAACGGCTTTTTCTTTTTTTATAAAAAAAGTGATGCTTAAGTATAACTTCAAATGCATTGCAAGACAAACAATACACAAACCTATCACTTCACTCCAGATATTACAAAGCACAAAACTGCAAAAAGGAGTCGATAAAACTAGAATCACAATAGTGCACAAATTTTAAATCATGGATTGCAGCACCTTAGATGGAATTTAGAGACTTATGCATCATGCTATGCATTACGGTTATTGCATCAAAGAATTTCCCATGCACCAGTCGAAGGTTGAAAAAAATACGGAAAATTTACATTATCTATAAACCATTATTTTTTACATTACAGATTAGTACAAAGTCATGAGATTCTGGGAGTTAAGTCTACTTTGACTGTTATATACTTTTTCTTTAATGTTCCTTTTTATCAATTCTACAAGTAAAAAAAAAATTGAGACAAATTTGAATTTGAAAAGTCAGCATAGTTTTTCCTTCATCATTGAGCACATATGAGCCAAATTTTTCCCTGTTCTAAGTATTTGTTTTAAAACTTGTCACAAATCATTCAGAAACATATAAAGCACAACACCAGTTATCAATTTAATCGCTCAACATAATTGGCAGGTAGCATTCCAGTTTGTCCAGTTCGCTGCACAGTTCCTGTCATCCAACCATCGTCAATCGGATTACAATTGATGATGGTGTCCCCATCCAAAAAGCTTACTTCATCAGAATCTTGTGCAACATAATCATACATGGCTTTGAAAGTGTGCTGAAAATGAAAAACAATTTTTAGTCTTGACAGAAAAGCTATTGCTGAGAATTATAAAACATGTAAGCATTGACATATTCTAAATTCATCCATTAATTTTTTCTTTTGCTAAAAAATATATCTTTTTTTAAAAACTGAATCAAATTTTTATAATAAAACCAACAACTATGATGATTTTTTTAAAAAAATGTTTAGCAAAGCAGTTATTATAAAAATATTTAACGTGTGGTTCATTGTCTGAAACAGTAATAAATACCCTAAAAGTATATACAGCCGACTCTCGATAATTCGAAGTTAAAGGAATAGAAAAAAATTCCCAAAACACGCAAAGAAATTTTTTTCCTAACACATTGTAATTTGAAACTATGTAATAAAACAACAATTGTGTACATATGTATAAAATTATTTTAAAGTACTTATAAAAAGTACATATTATACAGTATAAATATTTTTACAAAAGTTAAAAGTCATGTATTAAAAGAATACATTCATACACAATCCTATGCATCTCTTCTTCATAAAACTAGACCATCCTTTCTGAAAACATGTCGCAAGGCCACGTGTTAAACGAAAGATATGGACAGCTGACAACAGATGTGGTTGGTCTACTGTCCACTTAAAGGAATGAAAACAATAAAAGTGTCTTTTCGCCTGAGGTACCAGAAAGCACTAAGAAGGGGGAGCATACAGATGGTTATCAAAGAGGCTATGTTACAGGGGAGACATGCAGAAACAACACAATACAAAACTTCTAAGTTCCAACCTGTTTATTACAGGACTGCACATGATAATGAGTGTTTGAATTGTCAAGAGTTTTACAAGATAACTTCAAATTATAGCATCCTGTAGTTCAGATACAGATTTTACTTCGAAATATTTTGTGTATTCCAGAACATATTATTTTAGTTCGAAATATCAAGAGTTTTTCTAGTGACTGAGCAAAAACCTTGAATTATTGGGAGGTTCGTATTATCGAGAGTCGGCTGTATTTTTGGACATTAATTAAGATCAGTAGCGCACACAACATTTTTTCAAGGGGGGAGTCCATGGTCGAAAGTCCCTTTAACTCGTATTATACCTCAAGACAACACCAATTGATTCTTCTGATTTTGTCCATTTTATTAACAAAAAACAGTAAAAAATAAATTATTGAATTAATAACTAGCATTAATTAATAAAGTAAATTGTTAATTATAAATACTTAATTAAATTTTACATATAAGATTATCATTGATTGAAAAAAACTCAAAGGCTTTGGCTACGGATCCCCATTGTGTGCGCCACTTGAGTATGATTATAATCTCTTAAAATTTAATTCAGAATTCAACTGGTAAATAAAATTTAAAAGATACTATAAGCTCATTTATATCCATTTCAAAATGTTAATAAACAAGTGATCATAATTGGTTATCAGTGCATCAACAAAAGGAGAACAAACAACTTAAATGCATGAAAACTGGATATTATAAAACACATATCACACCATTAATAAAGATATTTAGTTTAGAAAGATTAAGGTTGCTCTGATAATGAGCTATATTAATCTACAATTAAGATATCTAATAATAATTAACTCTTAAAATTATAGCTTTGCATAAATAGTCCTAGTTAGACTTTATATCCAACAATCCCATCAAATAATATAACGGTCTTTTACCTGCATCGAGAACATTTTTTAAATTTTAGTCACAATTCTAATAACAAACTTCCATAGTTTCTAAATCCATTTTAAACTACATTTATTTCATAAATGTGAGAGAAGGGATATTGTACATAAGATTATGACAGTTTTCCCTCTTGTACTGAAGAATGAATAATTCTAGAACAAACCTCAGACTCAAAGAAAATGAAATGAGTTTTAAGAACAAAAAGTTTAGCAGGTTACTTATTTAAATCCCTTCACACCAATTCTTATACATGCCTGCAGCAAGAAACTCATTCAGTTCCCAGCCATAACACTCGCATGATAGAGTGTTTTCTCATTCATCCCCCTGGCCAGCTACCTTGGGATATTTTTAAATTCTAAAACTTTTTGCACACAATAGAATTGTATGGTCATAGGATATAAGATACAGGTAGATTTTGATTCAAAGATAGAAGGGGAAAGGAATGTTTCCAAAATGGTATGCTCAATGTAGGCTTTTTAAATCGCAGAAAAGAGGCAAAATATTTGATACTTATTTTGAAACAGACTCTAAGAGTGGTGACTATAATATATTCTGATATATATAACACTATAATATATTCTGATTGTTCTGTTCTAATAATCTCACGATGACATTTCGGAAATCTGTATGCTGAGTAAATCAAAAGAAAGTACATCTTTATGGTCATCTAAATTAGAAAATTTAGTTTTTGTTTGTTAACATTCCAACAAATGAGTTGTTACAAGTGCAAGGATTGTAACATTGGACTGTGTAGATCCCTGTTTTGGAATTCTTCATATTAAAAAAATTATAAAACACATACTCAGTCTTCAAATATGTAAAATTTATATTTAAACAAGAAATATAACTTTAAATAACATATGTAAATACAAAATATTTTAATTTATTTATTCTACAACACATTCACATTTCAGTATTTTCATGGGTATAGGTTTAGCAGTAAAAAAATCCTACAGACCCAACAGTAAAGATATGTTTGCACCTATTGTCCCCAAAGTGTTAACAATGGGATGAATTTTAAAGTAATTTTCAAAATGAAAAAATGCTTGTAATAAATAACATACATCATGATTCAACAACAAGACTAAGTCTGATGTAATTCATACATTTAGCCACTGACATTACAAATCATATAATTCATATTAACAAAATCAAATAGCACAATACTTTGATTTGTGAAGATCAACATTACACTTATATATACCTTTGTTCTAAAACTAATTGTTTTTAAAAATAATTAAAATTGTGTTTTAAAAATTCAATAAAAAAAATTTACGGAATAAATATTACATAAGAAAATTTTGGGTGATTAATAACTTTAATTGCATTTTTAAAAGCTATAATTCCACTACTTTTTGAATGCAGTTTATCAAAGAATAAAAAAGTACATTAGAAAAATCAGTATGAAAAATAAGGAAAAAACTTACACCAACAGCTTTTGGAACAGTAGGAACTGACTCTTGAGCTAAAAAGGAAAAGATTTTAAATAAAATTACAAATATTCATAATTAGCAAAAGTTATGTTTATATAAATGTAGATACACAGATATAATTTTATTTTTGAAATTCAAGTGAAAAAGAAAAACATTGTGTATTGAAAATACATTGTAAAACTTTTATTTAATTCCAAAAGACATTACATTAAAAAAGGCATTACATTAAAAAAAAATTTTTTTTTAGTACAGATTAAGCAGTTTAAAAATATCCACATTAACTTTAGAGTTAATTCAAAACTTTGTGTAGAAACATTTATAATTATATATATAAAACAATGTGAAAAGCTTACGAAATATTCCACAAAGTCCTAATAAAATTTTCTATTCAAATTTTAATCTTTTGAATTAATATTTCTGAAAGTTTATTTTATTTAACTCCTTGCCTCTCGCTCCCGTCAAATTCACATGGTGAAATTATTGATCTATTATCATTCTGAGACATCAAAAAATAAATAAATAAAAGCAGTTAAGAATTATAAAACTTGTGATGCATGTCCTAATTAAGCATTTTATTAAAAATGTTCATTGCTAAACGATTTGCTCTTTTGTATTATTGTAGCCCAGTTTGAGGTGAGTTTTTTTCCCCTTTACAAAGGAAATCAAATCCCATTAGGATTAAAAATAAATGAAAGGATTTTTTTTTTAAATAAAAGAAACGAGCCAGTAGTCGCATACGATGTGTAACATCTGATATGTTATCGTGGTAAATTCGCAATAGCAACTTAAATCCTGAAAAAAATGAATCGAGTATGATTGGAAATAATTTTCTATAGAATAATTATATCTTTAATGAAAATTTTATTTATTTAACACAAAGAGTAATGCAATTTTCTATCAAAAATAATTATTCTTGTTCAATTTGGGGAAGAGCGGTAATGATAATTTATGATAACTCAAATATGACACATTTTCTCGTGTTTTCAAAGTATTTAAAAACCGTTGAAAAATAGCGTCAATAACAGTACCACTGTTAGTTGTCGAAACATTTCGATTTGTGTTCATTTCGAGCTTGAGTTCATCATTCAAAAAAGCTATGAGTGGCTCGGTTTCTAGCAAACTGAAGTTAATTTTAAAATCACTACTCAAAATCTTGGGAAGCGAGTGATATATTTTTTAAAAGAGCAGAACCACTTTCGGTATATGGTAAAAGTAAAAAATGCAGAAAATCTTTAATTTTTTGTACCGTTTGATTCGGAGAAATGTATATGACCACCAAATCACTGTTTGTCCATTTTCAAATAAGCATTTTGCCGCACATATGTTCCCAATATCTTGACTAACAATACCCAGTCCACTTGTTTGATGATAAGTAATATCCAAATGTCGAGCCACATGTGAGTTGTTCTGTTTACGATAGATCGCGACACCAGCTGCTCTGTGACCCGGTCGTTTAAATTGTATGCAGCAATCGAAGTCAGGTATCAAAACACGTTCGTAATGTCTAATCATGTCACTGCATAAAGGACTTAGCTTCTTCTCTGCTACTAAAGTGAGAAAACAAAGATCCTGCGGCCTAGACCGCAGGGGGTGGGGTGGAGCCCCTCCCGAACGAGGGAGAAAAACAGAACTTCACTGAATAGCGTGCGCTTCCTCGACTTCCTGTTATGCATTTCCGTCCCTTTTCACGAAGTCACTCCAACAAATCTCTAGCAATCGAGAGGAAAGATGTTACACATCAAAAAGGGAGTGGAGCATTTCTTTATAAAATACTACTTCACACTAGATTTTCAAGCATGAAATTTAGAACATACAATTATAAATCTCGCATATTTAAGATTGTAATTGAGGAGGAAAAAGGTTTACAAATGAAAAGACTGTCATACAACAACTTATTTTGTTATAAACACACCAATTCTTGTAACAATAAATTTTAAAATGGTTTAAATCTTAAGAATTTGTAATTTTATATGCATTTAATTTCAGTAAAAATACACTTATATAACATGTAATAAACTTACTTTTCTGAGATATTGCACCTTTATAGTAAGCATTGAAATAAAAAAATATTATCAGATTTAGAGGGCACAATTTTAAATAGAACTGATACATATACATATTTCAAAAGTTAACATACAATCTTTTAAGAATTCATTTCTCATAAAATAAGACTTGGAAACAAATCTAAGACATCACCAACAGTGATAATACAATAAACAATGGTCATCAATAATAACGAGTTAGTTGTACAATACCAACCTCTGAACATATTAGAGACATCTTGAGGCATTCCAGTTCTATAACCTGTCGCCAATGAACCATAATTCTCATTTAATGGATCATAATCTGCGATTGATCCAATTTTACGTGACGGTTGTTGAACTAAATTAAGAGTAACATTTAAAAAAAAAAAAGAAAAAAAAAAGATACAAACAAAAATAAGCAAAAAACAAAGAAAATAAACTTAAATTTAATGATAAAATTATACATTTTAACTAGAAAAATCATAAAAAATAAAATTAAAATATTTTAAAGGTCATACATGCACAGTGTGGATGAATTTGTTATAAATAAAATGACTGACTCACATGCATTAATTACACAACTTAAATTGCTATGAATAAATAAATTCTAAATAATGTGGCTTTTCAAAGAAAAACTTTAAAAAACACTACAATTACTTTCCATTCCATAAATATCGGTGGAGTACACCAAATTTCTTTTATAGAGGAGAGGTATTCTAAAAAAACATATATACAAAAGCACCAAGGCACAATCTCTATGCTAAAAATCATTCCTATGCGAGTCTAAAGGTGGGATTTGGACCATTAAAATTCATCCTATAGTATTTCACATCAATATTCTTACTTTAATTCTCCAACATAATTAAACAAGGACCAAGTCTTGCAACTAATGATTATTTTAAGTTTTTAATTTAAAGCAAAATTAAACTAAGAGTAATACAAAGCCCCATGATATAAAACAAATTTTTCAAACTATTTTAATAGCAATCTGAACTTATATAACTGTACTTTTAACATATAAATTGTTAATATGAATTAATTATTTGAAACTGTGTCATTTTGAATTTTGTTTTTAATGTGCAAATCAGTAGCTATAATATTGAGCATGAACAAAAACCTAACCATGAACTGTGAAACAAAATCCTTACAAAATACATTATACAACTAATCAGATTTTAAATATAATAAGAACGTAATTTTTTAAAAACCGATCTCAAATAAATATTAATCATTTAATAAATGTTTTGCGTCAGACTGACCACTTAACCGAAACATCAGCACATGCACCTCAGTGCCTTGGCCCTCATGGGCTGTAGCACTGCTGAGTTCAGTTCAGTTTAATAAATAATGAATCATAAAAAAATTACAGAATATTTCCAAACTGTACACCTAACACACAAACACCTAAAAATCAAGGCATGGCTAGTTTTTAAAACTCAGCATTAAAACAAATGAAAATAAAAAATAGTTTATATGGATGAAACAATTACATATCCTCACATTTTTTAAAAACTTGGTGCAGTTGGAGGAAATTTAATTCCACACATTTTTATTTTTGCATAAAAATTCAGTATCAAGGAGATCTGTTCCAAGCTGCCTATTAGTTACAATTTCTAGCTCTTCCGGCCCATAAGGAAAAGAAGCACTATTGTCCCTCAGCTAATTTTGCTGTAAGAAGTATAATAGTATATACTACTATGGTGAGCAAACATCGTCACAACTGAGGATTCTATACAAAAGTGTCCTTCTTAATCAATGAAACAGTAGTGCTGACTTATGGTTGGGTAAGAAAGCCCTTTTTTGGTCCAGACAGCAATCATTTCTGTACTCTTCACAGACAAACTCATTTTACTTTAGAGAATAGTTTATGCTATATGCTGATACAGAGAAAGCAAGACACCCAATACAAACGATCTAAATTTGTTGAAAGACAGCTATACAGGAGATGGAACTATAGACTTTCCTCATATATCACACCATAAGTTGACAGTATTGGAGAGGAATTCATAACTAATGGATGATAATGCTAAACTCACTAAATTGGGTTTGTCAATACCTTCAAGATCAAAGCTTGGAACAAATGAAATGGCCAGCTTGATCTCTGAATAGTAATTCAATTTAGAATCTTTAGGACTGTTTCAGCAGATAGGTAGCTATCTGCTAAAATAGCCTAAGGTCATTACAGTCAGTAAAAAGGTTGTTGCATGAGTAGTCATTGCTTCCTATTCCAGTGTCAGCAAACTGTTGCATGTCCCCAAAGATTAAAAGGACAATGCCAAGTTCACATGACATACCCTAAGAAAATCTAGAACTATTAATACATTAAAAATAAGATCTTGCCTGTAGAGCTCCAAAAAATTGAGGATATGATTAGAAATTTTATTAATGCAATACTCTAGTTTTATGGGTCACTCACATGGCAAGAGATTTTACATGGGAGGAATGGCTGATATGTACTGGGAGTTAAATCCCTAGTAGGACCAACCAACCAAAACATGAAGGCAATTTCACTATACATAGCTACGGGTTATAGGTATAGAGAAGCTAAATCAGTATTTCAATTCAATGCTGCAGACTTTTAGAATTCAAAAACTACATATTTTCTCAAAATGTAGTAAATAATGTTTACTATTAAAATTATGTAAACCTGAATAAATAATTATTTTAAAGTGTTATTTTTTAAAATTATGTTTTAGACAGAACAATAATTGTACCTTAACTTTTAAAGACCAAAGTAATTGCTTTCAATAATCTTTACTCCTTTCTATTATATAAAAATTAATAGTTTATTGTACAAAGAGAAAAATAAGGTAGAAAGAAAAAGTTTGAAAGTTCCCCAAAGCAATGACATCATACAATATGTAACGATCAATCAGAAAAGTGAATTCACTACAAAATATAAGAAAAAAGATCTACAGAGAAAAGAAAATATCTAACATAAACACTAACTAAAAACTAAAATACATGCATGCAAATTTCAAGCACATTTCTAATTTACAAAATATTTCAAGCAATTAAAAACACTCTAAAAATGCCAATTCAACACATATTCATGCATGCTATGGAACATTGAACATAAACTTATAAAAATGCCACAAGTATATCTGCTTACCATGCATTTAAAATTTGGTTTAATACAGAGGGGTAACACATGGTCTAAAAGTGCTTTATTTCTCGTAATGTCAAATCAAGTTAATTACATTTTTGCCTAGATCTTTGCACAAAATGGCACATCTTCAACAAATGATGGATTTTTTTGGACAGAAAACTTAACTTGCTATAACTAAAATATGAATTAAAATAGTGCTTTAAGAGTTTTACGAGTGCAGAAACAATTATTTCAATAACTACCTGGACCTTCCTGAGAAGTGTAGATGACAGTAGAAGTAAGTTTGGCAGAATATGGCGATTCTTTGTGTTCTGGGGCAATTTGTGGTACATAATCAGCAATCCGACCAGGTGGGGACTGAGGAGGTAAAGGCTGAGAGGTGGCTGCTAGAGGTTTTGATGAAGTAAGTTAGACCACACACATTAACACACAGCACACAGAAAAATACAGAAATGTAACCCATAACCAAAGCAGAATTAGTCACAAGCAGAAAAAGAAATTATTAATAATGCATACAAGTTTTATGAATGTAAAAGCAAAGGTTTAAAGTCACATTTTTTCAAGAAAAGAAAAATCTTATTGTAAATATATTATCCATTCATTTTAATTTAGTTATGAATAAAGCATAAAAACAACCAATTTAATAAGTATTTTAGTATTAGATAGTTAATAAGCTATATTTAGGCATTAAGTACATATTAGTAACAAATTAGTTGATTAAATATAACATTATGTAATACATATTTTTAATACTATAAACTTTAAAATTAACAACAGAAATACTTCAAGATCAAACAAATTTATATAAATATCCATTATGTAAATTTAAAGATGAAAGTTCCAAATACCAGGAGGAGCAATATATTCATTCAATTCTGGACTCCTACTAACATCGCGCCACCTAAAAATACATTAACAACAATTTATTTCAAAAATTGAAATTTTAGAATACAAAAATATAACAGTAGTCAACAATATAAATATTAAACTTTTATTCAATACTGTTTTGTGAGCAAACTTAATTTATCATGTCTGATTTTTAGAAACTATTTTACTATATTTGAAAGGCTTAAATTCTGCCAAGAAATAAAAATAAATCTATTAGAATTCAAAGCAGAGAGAGAGGAGAGAGAAACTGTTCATTATTACTTTTCCTTCAATCATTTAAAAAAAAAAAAAACCTATTTGATTTGCATACTACTATGACAGCATGCATTCAAAGTAGAAATAGAAAATCATAAGTTGCATAATGCGCGATTCAATATTTTCCATGGATTAATTTGAGGGAGGGGATTTATACCCCTTGTAATTATTTGCTAGTGGAGAAAAATAAATTTTAACAGCGCATTTGAATAATTCTCATATTTAATTTTGTATTTGCTCAGACATATAAATATTATTACATATTTCATTTTAAAAAGTATTAGAAAATAACAAAAAATTTACATGACATTTTATGATCAATATTTAGTTACAAAGAGTATTTATCAGCTGTGTGTTAATTACAAATAACTCAATATTTAAGAAACTTATTGTAAATATAAGGCAATGCTCTTTATATCCTACTCTGGTTAAATTATCATTAAACATGTTCTCATTAAACATATCTTAAAAACATTAACATCTGCAGCATAACGTAAACCCCCGCATCGCAAAGGGGGCAGGGTTCAAAAGGGCCAAAAGCCTGACTGATGCAAAGTATGTACCCTTTATAACATCCAGTTTGAGACCCAGAACTTAATCTTGCAGGGAGGGGGGGGGGATAATATTTTTTTATGCTACTGATTACCATGATTTTCTTTTTATCAAACTTAAAACTGGAGAGAGAATAAAAAATAAATGCACAAGCTTCCACATTTAAACAGAGATTGGGCAAGATAACCAAAATATTTTATGAGATTGCTCTTAATATAAGGCTTACTAGATTGAAATCTATGGGCTCCATCCAAATCAAATAAAAAAATAAATATTTTGGTAATTCTTTTTTACACGATGCGTAATAATAACAGTTAGTAAAGTAACACAGATCTTATTACTTTTAATTAATTTTTAACCAAGAATTACAAATAATTTAGGTCAGGAAGTAAGCATTTCAAAAATTTTGCATCAATTTTTTTTTATTACCATTAACTGGAGCTGGAATTCCGTTCTTTTCGAGGACCAAATGGCGTTTCTGTTCCATCTGCTTCTTCCTTTCAAGTTCACCATGGTAAGATACATTACTGATTATTTTTGAGGTATTGCGAATTCGAAGAGTTTCAGGATCATCAGCAACTTGTGTGAATTTTCCTTTTGCTTTTTCAAAATCTTCATGGTATTTTACCTGTAACATCAATTTCATAGTTAAAAAATTATAGAAATCAAATTGGTTTCACTAAAATAAAGCACAGATTTTCAATAAGTAAAATACACATACTCATAATATATCAATAAATAAAATACATATATACACTTACATTACTTTGTAATTTTGTATTTTCTGCCAGCCTCCTAATTTCTGGTGTATCTGCAACAGCTGTGTGTTTGGCTTGAGGACAATGGCTGTAATATAAAAATTTAATTATTTAAAATGTAGTATATTCGAAATTTCTGTAACAAATATATAACTATAGAGGAAAGATTACAACCATGCAGTCAAATACTTTTTAAAAATAACTTTGGCCTGTATTATAAATTGTTTTAACCCCTTGCCTCTCGCTCCCGTCAAATTCATGGAGTGAAATTTCCCCCTCTATTCCTCGTGCCTGTGATATTTCCGGGCTGGAGTGAGTGAGTGATTATTAACATCTCACTGTTCAGCTACACGAGGGCTTTTGGGGACGGTCCGCGTAATTTTGAACCATGGTCAAGTGGCGCAGACGACACCTGAGCTGGCACCCCCATCTCCTAACTACCACACCACACAAAATTTCCGGAGTGGAGTGTTGAAAAGTAATTTGCCATAAAAACTTAAAACAATCTATTTCTTAAGCCTGGAATATTTTTTTCTTAATCTATACACCAGATGGCAGCACCAGATTTTTTTTTAACGTGTTTAGTGATAACTATTTATTTTTTTTAACTAAATGTCAGCACAACAAACATATATATAGCGATATCTTTGGCCAAGTACTTTGTTGCACTCTTTGTAAAAACACGTGGTTTAAAAATTCTGGAAAACACTGATAAAAAACTATATATATATTTTTATTTAATATTGCATATATTTTACAGTTAGAGTCAGGAAGTAAATTAGATTGTACTTTTTCATCACTGACTACAATAAAAATTTTGGAGCAGTAGACATTGTAGACCAAATCATTGGAGATTACACTATTACTCGAAAACAAGGCAAGAAGTACTATAAGAAAATATTTTTTTATTTGTTAGATAAAACTATTTTGAACTAGTACCTTTTTTTATAAAAACAAGGAGGCAAAAAATCACATTTGATGTTCGTTTATCTTTAGCAGATGAACTTATTGAAAAGTATTCTATATCAGAAACCACTGCAAAAAGAGGCCGGACGAATTTGGAGAATAACCCCAACCGTTTGATTAAAATACATTTTATTAGACAGATACCTCCAACTGATAAGAAGTGGCAACCAACAAGAGAATGCAAAGTTTGTTGTTCCAAAAGAGATGAAAACAATAAGAGATGCAGAAAGGAAACTCAGTACTACTGTCCAGTTTGTGATTTTGGCCTTTGCACTTCATGTTTCGAAATTATCTCACAAAAAAAAATGACTAGTGTTTATTTATATTATGTAAAGGTGTAATAAAATTCATTTAATGTTTAAAACACATGTTTTTTAAAATTTTTCCTCTTTGTTGGAAAGCCAACATTCAGTGATTATAAATAACCCTAAATGTTTGCTTTACTTAAAAAATTAAATTTTGTATTTCAAGCTAAAAATTAATAAAAAAATTAAAAATGAATACATATATTGAACATGTACTTAATTTTATATAATTTTCTTGAATAAGAAAATAGGCACTTTTAGGACTGTTTTCTTCAAAATTATCCAATCGTTAAGGGGTTAAATTAATTTTTTTAAAAATTTTAAACAAACATAGGTTTGCCAATATTTGAATACCAAAACATTACTATTGTTTTTCAGAGTAACTCGCATTAAATTTGATTAATGAACTTGTAGATAAGGTTTTAGTTGCTCTTTTGTGTTCCATAACTCATTTTTATCCCTACAATCAATTCTGTAGATCAAGGGTGTCAAACTCAAAGGCTAACACGAACCAAACAAAGTTTAACTTTAGGTGGACTGTGAAAAAAAATCAATATTCATAGAAATTAAAGGTTATTTTGAATAATACATTAAAACAAATATATCTAAAAGAACAAGTATATAGTGTGTATTATACACTGGAAGGCTCGGCCTCAAATTGTCAAGAAGCCAAGCACGGGCGTTGGATAAATAAACCTTATTGAGAGCCGATATACTGGGAAGCTGTAAAAATGTTCATTTGGGGCAGCGAGTTTGTACAGTGTACAAGTGAACTGTAATTTTGAAAAAGCGTATATAAAAATGGATATATATATATATATATATATTGATATTCAGTGTCAGCTGAATTAGAATAGACACATAAAATCGCTTTCAGAATATTATTACAAGAATTAAAATAATTTAAATGCAATTTTTTAGCAAAAAATGATGAAAAATAACATCTTTTCATGAACAATGTTTCTATAATACTTTACCTGTATACATCTAGAACTTTTGTGTGCAGGGGTTGAACTAGGATATTTGAAATGTATAACTTAGAAGTAGATTTATTAATATTTTAATAAATCAGAGTAGATAAATTTTAACAAAAACACTTGTTATTATTTCAATCAATTGTAACTCAAAAAATAATGCGAATTTTTCAAAAATCCTACTTTAGCCCTAGTACAGAAGTCTTAGCTACATATGGGCAAAATATCAGTGTTAGAAAAGCAATTTTCATACAAATAGGAAATTGGATTGAAATTGTCATTTGTTCATTTTTTGCCAAAAAATTACATTTAAACAATTTTTTTTTTTGCAATAATATTTGCAAAACAATTTTATACGTATATTTTAAATCTAACATTAAATTTGGAAAAAAAATATTTATTTATATGATTTTCAAAATTATGGTTCTGTGAATTAGTCACTAAGTAAAAATAGAAAAACTTTTTTTCTAGAGCTCTTTCTAAAAATATCCATTAATTTAAATTAGTGCAAAAATGCCTGAATTAACGAATAAGACTTCAAAATATAGCATTCCCCCAATGAATTTTGAAACACTGATAATTATTACAAAAAACATTTATGAGAAATCATTTACTCAGAAGAACTTCCTTATAAAGTTTAAAGAAAAAAATTATAGTTTAAAAAAAACTAAAAAACAAACACACTTTTTATACTGAATTGAACTAAAAAGTAAGAAAATAATTCTTAATATAAGAATAAAATGAAGAACGAGAAAATTAATGTCATTCCGGTAAAAGCGTGGGGTGTTCCATAAAAGTAATCAATTCTTATAATTTCTAACTTCTATTCGGAAAAGCTGAATTAGTTTAAAAATGTAGTACAAAGCACCCCACGCTTTTACCGCAATGACATTAATTTTCTCGTTCATCATTTTATTCTTATATTAAGAATTATTTTCTTACTTTTTAGTTCAATTCCGTATAAAAGCGTGTTTTTTTTAGTTTTTTTTAAACTATAATTTATTTTTCATTTTTTAGTTCGATCTACAATAAAAGCGTGTTCTTTTAGTTTTTTAAACTATCATTTATTCATTGTTGAATTTATCCTTTAGTTTGATATTTGAAGCTGGAATTACGTGGCTGCTGGAATTAGTCTTGCTCTTCAATGGATCTTGATTGACGGGTCTGAAGGGTATTTATTCTCTTTGTTTACAGGTCCTCGGATGAGCCCCGTATCGTTATATTAGATTCGGTCTCTATAGAACAGGTCAAACAAATAAAATGTGTGGTAAGAAGGAAAAGTTAGAATTAAAAAAAAAATTATGTACCATGTTTTTATAAAGGACTAAAAAGTATAGAATTCCTCCTTTTCGTTTTTTTTCTTCTTTCCCTTCTTATTTCACATTTTTATGCATTGTCATTCACTTCTGAGATATGGTCCAAATTCAAATCTTTAGCTCATCGGAAAGTCACACAGTTTAAAATCAAGAACAAAATTCCACTCGCCCAGACATTAAAGAAAGCGAGTTAATAAAAACATGGTAACAAAGTGTCAATTGTATTATCACCTTTTAAACGTGTTCCTTTCATGTTAATTCGTATCATCATTTCTAAACGTATTGCTTTATAAAAAAAAAAAATATTTAGTGTTTATAGAACGCAAATTATTTTTTTTCCCCACATGCAGGAGCCTTTTTTTTATTTTCAGAAAAATGTTTATATTACGGTAAGCAATTGCTAACACACACACACCCTCCACTTTCTCAGATACAGAACACTTTTTTTTGTTTGTCTTACTTCTATTAACTACAAGTGTATTTTATACTCGCATATATAATTAGCTTTAAATTCAAAACATTCGCCTTAGGGTTACACCTTATTCTTTTGGTTGCCAAATCTGGAAATGATGTATGAAATTAGTCGCCAAATTTGAAAATGGTACATGCAATAAGTCGCCAAATCTGGAAAAAGATATATGGAATTAACGCCAAATCTGATTATCCTTATTCCTGACGATCCTGAAAAGGACAATGGAACAAAATTATGAAATTATTGTATTGTCATCGGTCCTTGATAAGTGTGCGAAATTTCGAATGAATCCGATCTTTTTAAGTAGGTAAAAATCGAGTTCTAAGATTCCGTTACATGCAAGTGAAACTTATAAAAGCGTGTTAATGACTTATGTCTCTTTTTTTAGACTAATAATGCTGTTTAAAATAACCGTACAAAAAGAAATTCCTGCTGGTTAGTAAGTTTTGTTCTGAATCAACATACAATTGAATGAGTGTTTCAACATCTCTGACATTGCCATTTCAATATTGCAAACAAAATTCCAATTGGATAAGAGTTGCTTTTCATTGCAAAACTCCTATCTTGAATTTGTAGACGCTGATAGGATAAAAGAACACGAATAAATTTTTAAAGAAAAGGAGAGAGAAAGGGGTGCATGAAAATAAAAAACAAATGGTTTAGATAAATAATACCGGATACATTCTAGTTACCTATCCATTTTAATGAAACAATAAATAAATAAAAACAAAAGCATTCCTAAGCAGACGTTGTAGGGGAAAAAAATAATAAATGCATCAGCTCCGCAATTAGCGGGAAAACCATTTATACGACCTTCCTACACAGAGTAACGCTAAATATTAAATTATAATAAATAATAAAGGAAAGGGCACGCAATGTACATAACCTTCATTATTTAATGGAACTGCATGACTTTTTTTTTCTTTCTGATCATTATATGGACTTTTTTTTAAGAATTCTAAATTCCGTTCAGAAAAATTTTCATGTTTGCGTGGTCAATATATTTTTTTTTTACGTCAAATAATCATAACGCAATTTTTTCCCCTTAAAAAGAAATACAGTAGCTTTTAAAAAAAGGGAAATGATTAAAGAATAAAAGAAGTAAAATCTAGAACGATGTGGGTGTTTCAGTAGTTCAAAGTATTCTCTCTGAAAGATTGATTAAAAATCTGAAAACACAAATTCTATTTGTTAAATAATATAGAGAATATTTTTAAACAATGTTGTGTTGTATATAGTAGCTTTAAAAAAAGAGAAATCAATAATTTAAAAAATATGAGTTGTGCAACTGAATTACAATATTCTTTCAATTCTTAAAAAACGTAAAAAGTTTCGATTTATTTATTTGATTGTCCACAAATTAATAATAGAAACATATAATACCTAATTACCTAATTTTTGAGTATTAATAACAGATAATAAAGAAAAAAATGAGAATTTTTTTGTAAATCATTTCAAGGAATACGTACACGTTCGAAAATACGAATGTCTAAAACTATGTAACTAAACACACGAGTTATGAAGTCAATAATTCCGAGAATCAAAATCTTTACTCCATTATTAAAACTAAAATATGAAACTGAAAAAATACACATATGGATGTAAGCGGTGAAGAGCGTTGCATAACATAATTGAAATCACCCACAACTAAAAACAAACATTTTCTTTGGAGGAGCTTAAGGAAGTTTTTAAAAAGATCATTTTTCTACGCTCAGATAATCTGACTTCAAGTTAGAAGCCATTAACGCAATCGAGAATAACGTGTTTTTCCAATTGCGCAAGAAAATATGAATACACATTAGCTACGAAATTTGATGGTGAAATATATTTAAAAACTTAAAAACATCTTTTTTTTCAATCCATAATTTTCTATTATCTTATTCCAGCTTTGGTTTTAGAAAAAATTGCCTTCTACAGTGATCAGTTCTTTTATCACCGGAAATACAATGAGAAAAACGTGTCCTTCAAATAATTTGTATTTTTAAATATATTTGAAATAAATTTAATCTATACTTTTATCCTAACGTGTGAAACCTTTATGCTTCAAGTACATTTGTACTACAGGGGAAAAAAACAATGTTATCTACAGATTAGATCTAATTTGATATCTTCCACTATCAGATAAAAAAATAACACAATTTTGAGGTGATTAGAATTTACACTTGTCCAATTTATTCCAAAATTGGAAATAATTAAAAAGAATAAAGATGTTTTAACAGAAATTTTTGATGTAATCTCATTTTGTAATTCCAAATAAACAACTAACATGGTTTTTTCAAAGATAAAAGATTCCCATCGACTCTCATTTGAATGTTAACTAACGTCACATTTTTTACGAAGCAGTAGAACTATTTGCGATGGACTTCGTAATTCTGAACCTCGGTGAGGCACGAGGATGACAATTCCGTTGTACTCCATCCAAACTTCCACACCACACCAACGCGAGGACTTAACTCGAATCCACAATTCGACAGAAGCAACACCAGCTACGAATTCGTGATCATAATTAACCCCTCCGCTTAAAAAAAAGAAAGAAAAAGAATTAACCATCCAGGAAAATTTTCACAGAATGAAAACCTGGACCAGCTAACTCGACATATTCATTTTAAAGTACAAGGAAAAGAACACAGTTTTAACAACTATTATAAGATTGAAAATTTAAACTATTCATTTTAACATAAAAATATAACTGTAATATTCAACGAAACAGCAAAAATCATCTATATTTACACGTAATTGATTACAAAATTGTACTCTTTGTAAATAAACATCAAGACAGAATTCTCAGCTGATATAGAACATAACTAATGAACGAGTAATAATTTATAAAATCAACCCTGCCAAGATGATAACAGTGAAAATCGTTTGGGTCTGAAATATTTTTTTTCGTGTAAAACGATAGTGAAAAAAATCAACAAAATGAAGTTTTTACAGTAAAACTTCATTTTGATTACTTCAACTTTATTTAAATTAGTATATATGCATGTATTTAATAAAAATCAATAAAACAAAAATATTCACAAGAACTTAATGAAAAATTTAATACAAAATTTTCAAGTTGTTTGGAAAAAAAATATTCAGAGTTTTTGGAAAATAATCTGATATTTTTCTTTGCATTGTCATTTTAGCATCAAATTGTTCGAAATCGTCCATTATATTATTCATTTCATTACTGGATTGTGTGTCTAAATATCTGAACATACTTATGATGTTCCTCATTTCGGAAGACATGGGAACAGGAGTAGCGTCCTTCATTTCATTTTCGTCGTCGGAATCTGCATCGATATATTTTAAGCTTTGAGCAAACTCCAAAATGTCTTTGTCTGCCTTAATTGGGCCTGTATACATAAAATAATCTTCTGTAACGAATTCTTCCGGTCATACAGTAGGACAGTCCAATTCGGCTGGTGATTTTCGGTATATTGTGCATTGCCAGAAGAAAAACCTTTTCATGTTAAGCGATTTTTTTGTTTCGTGTTAAGAGAAAAAAATGCGTGAAAATACATAGTAGTTTGTCGGAACCGTTGTATTATTTCGTGTAAAACAATATTTCGTCTTAAGGGTTTTTGCGTTGAACGTATTTAATTGTGTATTTCAAACAACTGCAAAATGATCCCAAAAAAAATCTTGGGATTGATGCTTCGCTACTCTAATAAGCTGCTACAGCACTTAAGTAGCATGCAGTTCAATATCCATAAGAATTCTGATGCCGACCTTCATCTTTCGTCTATCACGTGGGAAATATCAAATGAGACCTTCATAAAATATATGCCAGTAGTGCACACAAGGAGAGGGGGAGGATCCTCGGGTCCGGACCCCCCCCAAAAAACATTGATTTTCTCTCTCGATTGATTATAATCCTGTGTTTTTTGTTACGTAAAATTTAATTAAGTATATTTGTTATTATAATTAATTTTATTAATTAATGTTAATTCAATAATTTATTTTTTACTGTTTTTTGTTACCGAAAATTGACAAAATCAAAAGAATAGGTTGGGCGGCGCATTAGAGCATGATAAGAGAATAGTGGACTTTCGACCTCCCCCTCTCCTTAAAAAATTCTTGTGTGAGCTACTTGTATGATGCTCTAACATGAGTTTGGGACATAATAGTTAAAATATAGAGCGCGAGACCGATAAAAGAAAATTTTGACTTGCAACCACAGATGTAATAGATGATAGATGTGTGTATTGTGATAAAATAACGACACAATACTAATCTTGTAAATTTGAATAGGATATACAAAGCTTTGATATCTTATTTGTAAAAACGGTAAGCTCCAAGTTGAATATCCCTACTCTAGTAGAAATATTTCCAACATATTGCTTGATTTGAGAATATCTTTCTGTAAAGGAACAGCGATATATGTAAAGCAGGACTACTATTTAATGTGAATTGAGTTCACGCTAGAGAAAGAGAGAAGATAGCAATGGGGTAGATTCATCACCAGAGGGCGCTGCGATCATTTGCCGATTGTAACATGATTATCAAGTAAACAATACCAGCTAATCATTTCTGATATGTTTCTTCATGTCTGCAAAGTTAAAATTCTTTGAATTCGAAATGCTCAGAAAATATTCTAGTCTGTTTAGAACTTTAAACATCGTCACCGTATTTAATAAAAACAAAAAAATAAAATGAAATAATGGCATTTACGTATCATCGCAACCTATTGACGACATTATATGAAACGAAGTACATGACTGCCATTTCAGCGCACGCGACACATGTAAAATCGGAGTCGCCAAGCTGGCGAGTTATCTTGAACGTTGGCGATTGTCGTGATAGTACGTAAGAACAGAAATTATTAATAAGTACTCACATTTCAGTCGAAATGTCTTTTGGAACATCTTTTAATTTCTGTGACACTGAAGATTTATTCCTTCTCTTAAAAATTCTTTGAATAGATGCTGGCTCGGAAAAACAGAATTTTGTAGGAATTGAATTTGGTTTTAATGTCGTTCTGCTGGTGAAAGACTGATACATAAAGTACGCTTCTTCAAAATGATAGGAGCATACTGATGAAAAGTTAGATGGTTTGAAGTCCGTTCGACCTAAGGTTTGTATCTATTTGTTTTTATTAAATACGGATTCTTCAGAGGAAACCGAAAAAATTTTTCGTCCTACAGTCATTATGGCAATTTAATACGCTACAATATTTCATTTTGTTACATGAAAGCAGATGCAACTCCGAAAATGCCGCCAAAATACTCAGTTGAATGAAACACGAGGGTATTTGTTGAGCATACTATCATGTGATTATGATGTCAGATGAATCGAGTCCACTGGGCGTGTTGTTGAATTCAATTAGTTAACATTTGACTGGTCTGTGTATCCAGAAAAAGGCATGAAGAACCTCGTGGTGCGAGTTCAAGGAATCAAGCTGAGTATCTACATAAAAAAAAAAAATATTTTTTCATTATAAATATTTAGAGGAGGTTAAAACTGATTCGCTTCCCATCAGTTTTATTAAAAGTTGATAGTAATTGAAAGATACGGAAATATAAACTATTGTTCTCAAATGATGGCTCTTTATTCCACCAAACTTCACACCAACGCGAGCGGTGGTTCGCTACAAGTTGTCTGAGCTTGATTTGACTGATAATTCATTAACATTATACTGAGAAGTAATATAATTGTTGTAAATTATGGACCCCACGTGGTTTATCTCGATAGAAACCATATGTAACGGATTCTGTCTCAGTTGGAATCTTGAACTTGGCTTCAGCATAACGAATTGTGCTGTTGTTTACTCATATTCTTGGCTTCGGCGTCCAGGTGCCGTTGTTTACTAGGATTTTTATCTTGAATATTAAAATTCTCTTTAGTTTCAGTCTAATTAATGTAATGGTTTAATTTGTTAAAGATTGTTAAGTTTATTGTTGAAAGTTATTGTTACCAATAAATCCAGCAAAAGACAAACTCTAGGACTCCAGAATATAATTATTATTATGTTATTTAACACCACACACACGCAACCGGTTAATCACCACAATAATGGCTACTGGTGGCAGACCTCGTAATTTCTAACCAATCAAAAACCGAGGACGATGCCCCCCCCCCCGAGCTCTGATACACCACTCTCCAAACTTCTACACCACGTCAATAAGGATACTTTTAGCACCGATAGATTTAATATATACCAGTCTACAGTTTTGATGCGAACAAAACTAATCATAAGAATAATTATAAATTTTACTACCTGGAAGAATTAAACATTACTATATGAAAATTGGTAATTTTGATTTTAATTTAATCCTTAATTTTTGAAGTGAACCTGATTCAATTTAAATCTGAAAAACAAAATTAAAAATAACAAAAATCAACAGTAAAATTTCTTTAAACAAATTATAATTTAAGAAAAAAAACCTTAAGTTTCTTGAACTTCCAACCCAATTTCCTTCCAGTGGAACTGCTACTATGTAGAGCCGGCGTCATGCTAAAATAAGAGAAATAACGGTTGATCTATTTACGTAGGGTATTTTTACACGGGGTGCGGCAGAGGAACCGGATGATATTTAAAACAAAGCAAAACAATGCGATTTATGAACTAGATGATATGTGATTGAAATATGCAAATCGTACTAATTCTAAAATGAGTATACCTCTGTATTCGTTAACAAAAATTAATTGCCGACGTTAAGCACGATTAAGTAAGTTATAAGGCACTAAATAATACGAAGCGATACAATGTGAATGTTCCACAAGGTTGTACAGACGAAATAATGAATACGAAAATAATAAATTTATAAAAGAGGCAATGTATAATATCGACCCAAAAGTTTTTTTATTCAAGTTAAAGCAACAAAAGTGGAGTATTTATACCTCATGTTCCTTCTCTTTCCCCCATTTATAAGATCACTTTTTTTAAATTTGAGAAATAACCTTGTGTGGAGCGTTAAACGTTAAAAGATGAAACTAAAGGTGATAAATTCGGGGTTGGGTTCAATAGAATTTCATTTAATGTTACAATTACTTAATAAACTTAGATTGGGTTACACAAAAACAACAACAAAAATCATTAAAATAAATTTTTTTTAAAAAAAGCGGAAAGAACATGGACGGCTTTTTATAGCCACCACATTCTCTCCTCATCTGGCTTCTACTGAAGATAAACGGTCGCTAGGGGCCCTTTTGCTGCTTGGGACAGTCAGTCACAGTTGCTTGTGTATTACGACGTACAGAATGAAGTTTACAAAAGTAAACTGAATTACCACAACTGAGATAGATCAGAAAAGCACAGAATAATAAAGAAATATATATAAAGGAAAGGTAAAGAAATTGAGAAAATGGAAAAATGCAAGTAAAATAAAAATTAAAAGATCAAAATTAATAAGCAGATCAAAAGAATCAGAAAAAATTTTAGAATAAAAAAAACCCACTAATTCCATTTTTTGAGACCCCATATCTAATACTGGATTCAATTCAATTGTCCCCAGATGTTTTCTTTTAGATTTTTAAAGCAAAATTTAACTTTAATGTACTTTTTATAAATTGCATGCCTTCATTCCATTAAAAAAATACTTAGCAATCAAACAAGTGGTGGAAAAAACTGTGCTCTTTACTTAGACAATACATATCTTAAAACCTGTTATATACAAAATAAAAGACCTGATATCCAAGACTAAAAATAATGCATGAATCACGAGGAAAATGTCTGGCGTTGCCAACAGAGAGAATAATACAAACAGAAAGATGAGATTATTCGTACTTAGGTCGTGGTAACGGAGTTTGATAAGTAGATTGGTTGTTAAGTGCAACATAATGGCCCAGCACTCTTGAGGAACTGCGAATAGAATACGTACAGAATCAGAATTAAATTAGGGAGAAGGACCATAATGTTCTAACGACGTAGATGATGTGGGAATCTGACTATCCTGGAATCGAATTCAATGAAAGATTGAAACACTGGTAACGAATTGTAACGGTTTTACACGCGCTCATTCTAAAAACTTAGGTTTAAAAGATGGTTGTGAAGAGTGTGAATTTATAAAATATTTACGCATATTTTTTGAGAAAGAAAAAAAAAATAATTGTCATTTTATTTAAAATTACCAATTGATGTTTTCCAAGTAATGGTTTTACCTTTTCGGGTTGATTTGCAATAAATCATTTGTTTGCTTTTTTTAAAGAAAAAAGTCAGACCAATTAAATTTGTGCGAAATAAATTCTTATTTGCTCTAATAATTGTTCCTTTACACTACATTTCTAAAGAAAAACATAAAAACAAATTTATATCCATCAACTGCCGAATAATATCTTTAATGTTACAAGAATTCATTTTAAGTTTAAAACAAGGAAACTGTAAAAGAATTTTTTGAAGGGCACAATTTTGTTCAACAGTTAACGGATTTGATGGGAGGGGGATTATATAGGGGTGGCCAACCCAAATGACCTTGCAAGCCACTTCGGAAAAACATTATAATCCTGCGGGGGATTTGGACCCATTGCAAACATTTATTGGAATGAAAATTATTATTGTTTTCATAATTTTTCATGTATACAAACAAAGAAAATTTAATAATCAAAATGCAATGAGCAAATATGCCTAGCTCTAGCAATAAGCAGCGCGATAAAATTAGAGGAATCAAGCGTGATGCTGCGGGGGGGGGGGGGGTCGCTGCAATGCAATACTGCTCACTTCTAAGTATGTATAAAAACAGAAACAACTTAAGAACGCAACGTAAATGATTATGGGATATACTTGTCATAAAAAACAACACTTAAAACAAAAATATTGTACAAAATAATCGTATTTTGTAAAGTTGTAATGAATCTCGTAGGCAGCATGCGGCTCAAGGGCCGTGGGTCAGCCAACCCTGGTTTATATAATAGAAACTTTTCACTTAAATAATGATTAAATAATGCTTCAATTGGTGATCAATACAGAAATTAACAAAATCGTGGATTACTTTATTAATGTCGTTTTAATGAACACTAGAATTATTGCCGACAAATCATGGTCTAGTGCTGAGTGAGTGAATTATATATTTACGTCGCACAATAAAGCTGCACGAGGACTATTGGCGACGGACCACAGTCAAGTGACGAGGACGACATATGAGCTGACACCCTTTCTTCTAACTTCTAAACCACACCAACGGGAGGACTTTGAGTCTCGACAGATTTAACACGCATCAGCATCTCTACACAATGCCGGTTTATCCGTGGGGTCCGGATAAGCTGGACTTACCCGATTTTCTGGTTATAAATTTCAATCCTTTAATGCAGTGATTCCCAAAGTGGTCTATATAGACCCCCAGGGGTCTATGACGACCTGCAAGGGGTCCACGACAACAAAAAACTAATCTGGGGGGGTGGGTCCATGAGGTGTAAGTGAGGGTCTACGATAGTGGCTCTCATTACACTAGATCGTGACTTTAATTTTAAAAGAAAATTTAATCAAGTGGAAACCAAATTTTACCTATTAGCAGATTTATTTACAAAATTGAATGAGGTTAATTTGCACTTACAAGGACACAGCATACATTTTTTTTAAAACAAGAACCATTTCAGCATTTCTTTCCTGAGTTAAACTAAAGAAGTATACTACTGGAGGTCCCGAATTTTCTCAATTAGTCACAGACAATCTTTCAGGACGTTTTAACCTAGGTTCACCATTTAACTGCCTTTTATTCAGATTTTGAAACCAGAACGATCTTCAGGTTTGAAAATGCTTTGACTATGGTAATACCACAGTAGGCAATTAATTTATAGGGTCACATTGAAACAAAAATGTCACATGACAACAGGAACTGATCGTAATATGCACTAATGAAGATCTTAAAGTTTAAAAACGGATGCCAGCAATTTTGGCTTTAAAAAAATAACCTGTTATTTGTCCCGAATTATAAAATATTGTGAGAAAGTTTTTAATTGCTTTTCCTACTGAGAAGGATTTTCAATGTGGTTGCCAATCTCCAAAACAAAAAAGAAAGGAAAATATTTTATGTATTTACTTTTAATTTAATCAATCAAAAGTGCTTTTTTAAATTTTAAACACTATATATTACTAGTCAGAATTTTTTTATTAAAGTAGTACTAGCTGTCAAAAAACATTTAAGTTGATAAATTTGCAAAAATTCAATATTAATTAAGCAGGGGTCTACTTCAAAACGAAAAGCAAGGGGTCTGTGGGACAAAAAAGTTTGGGAACTCTGCTTTAATGCCAACGGGGCCTATAGATCTTCTGCGCCCAGGGTCCGAAATGAGCTTAAATCGGGACTGCCTCTATATAGCGCATCAGCCCCTCAACTTCAATGGCACTTGGGCTCGAACTCATGATACATAGGACGCGAGTCTACTACGGTCGATGGCTGAGATCCAAGAAGACAGTTACGACGGAATACATCGCAAAAATTCTAGTTAAAAACCTCTTAAAAATATACATTAAGCTTGGAAAGAGTTTTTGACATCAACAGACGTAATTATGAGACCAGGCATCTAAGTGATCAAGAATCGAAAACGAAAAGAAAAAAAAACTAAACTCTTGTGTATCCCGTTATTCACACTAATATATTGTTGACACGATATCACTTTAAAAAAGATATATTAGCCTACTATTTTGAAACCTGAAACTCACACTTTCATTTCAGCCAAGTAAGGTGGTATGAATCATAGAGCAAACGTCACATTCTCTCGTAGGTCGGAGAGTCAATTTATGGGCTATAAAGTGGGAAACTTGACTCAGAAGCACCAACAGATAAAAAAGAGTGACATAAGCGAGACGCGGATTTTAAAAATAACAAACAAAACATTCCACCCCCACCTCCTTCCACGTTACTGAAACCGAAAAGTTGCCCAAAATGCTTGGGTAAAAACTTGGCCTCAAAAACAGAGACAGAAAAGAAAGAAAAAAAATTGAAAAGAAATGATACACCACTTAAAATGTCACAGTTTACTCAAACGGGACTCATTATGCAAATATGGTGTAGGGAAATACCAGCTATGAGAAAAGAGAACTTTTTTAAGTACTGCACGCTTTTTTCTCTTCAATTTGCAATACACCAAAAAAACAGCATATTCACTAATGACCCAAGACGGCGATTCTTTTTTTAATTATTTGGTTCCGACTATATATAATAAATAACGAGATCTACATAAATGCTTGGTGAGGTAAAAAATTTAAACATTTTCTTACCAACATATTTTTTATATAAAGTAGAAAACTAAATATTAACATTAATTTATAGTTCCAGTTATTGAAATAATGTATATAAAAACATTCTGTAATACGAACTTCTTCCTGTTCTATATTAAATACAATTTAGTCTTGAAAGCAATTCATGCACAACTTGTTTACCCAGTGCTGATGACCTAATTTCCGGTTCTTTGCCAAAACGACTCATTAAAAGTTCCACATCAATCATCAACATCACACTTCTCTCTAGCAAAATAGAAGATCCATTCATGATGAAGATGTCATTCATTCTTTTTCCTCGTAAAGCTTCGTTCAGAATTTTATGTACAGGGTGTAGGAGGAAACTAGCTATTCATAATTTCAAACAGATTCCTTCAAATCAATTTCTTCGATTAGAAGAAAAATATCGCATCGAGTTTCTTACAGTGAACACACAACTTGCAAAATTCTAAATTATTACACGTGTAGATGAAACTCCCCATCCGCTTCGTGATATAAAATTATCAATTTGTGGGTGGTCTGAGGCAGTGATCTCCAAATTCTTACATACCCCTAAAACGAGCTATATTTTATAAATATGTTTTTTTTTTTTTAATATTTCGTAAGGGGTAATTATTTTTCTTTAGGAGCACGTAACTGTATATAAATGTGGCAAACTTATTTCTAATATTATTGATTACACACACACATATATATATATGTATAACGAGCCTACATCTTTGGCGTACCACACTTTTGAGACCTACATCTGAATACTGTTTTTATATTTCTGATTGTATTTGTGAAATAAAAATGTAAGCACTTAATTGGGAAAAATTTATTTCGATTTTCACTATCTCGTTTGCGAAGCCATTAAATTAATAATGCACGAAATTTTAACGCTTAAAAAGCCGCTTACCCTTTTTAAACATTTTTATTTTTTAGGGGGGTGAGAGGGCTATGCTCACACATATTTCCTTATTTAATATTTAACTACTTAAGAGTTTTAATAAAATACAATCAACCTAAAATTATCATTTCGTTTTAAAACATTTTTTGATGCACAAAAAAAGAAATTTCATTTTCCTAACTATAAGCTGAAGAAAATGTCTTGAAACCACACAATTCAAGACATTCAACTGGGGAAAAAACTTTTATTTCGGAATAAAAAAAAATAATCCCATCATTTATAGTAAATTGTAGAGTAAATCAAAACAGAAGTGATTATAAATCAAATTTTAAAGTATAAATAAAACTTTGTTGCAAAACCAAAAATTATTTATACTAACGCTCTTCCCACATCTTAAAAATTAACGTATTTTGAATCGGAACCTCTAGTAACTACATCCGATGTTATTTTAAGCTTTAAATGTATCTGGACTGAAAGACATCAAGATAACAACTGATAAGACTGCAAAAGTCAAATGGCTTGGAGGGATCGAGAAATAGATAAAAGAGAGAGAAATATGCATTACAGAACTCATAATTTACCCTTAGGTTTTAAAAGTTGTTTTCTTTTTAATGTTTGAGATTTTTAGGGTACAAAAATTAAACTCTTCCAATATCAATCAATTTGAATATAAAAATATATCCGAGATAAAATGAGATGCGATTTATGTTTTTGAAATACTTATCTTACAAAATATTTTTAACCAAGTAATTTTTAAAGTTTATTTTTGCCTCGCTGTTTCCTTCTTTTTACTGACATAACTAGTGTAAAAATAACGGAAATCGTTCCAGGATGAAATCATATGTAAAATATTTCGAGGCAGCTAAGGTATGCCATCACAGAACTCAACTAGTGGGCGTTTAAATGATTTTCTTAAAAAAAATATATAAAAAAAATTTCACGGTCCCACGTGATTTTGCGAGGAATTCTAGTACTACTGCTCGGTAAACAGCCATTTTCGAAAGCATCAATACATAAAATATTCTTCGAATTTAAAATACAATATTATAATCTAAAAATAAATAAACACTGCTTCATGGTATGGGGGAAATATTCGTTTTTAATATAATTATTATATAAATAGTAATCGAATTCCTACACAAAACAACAGATGGCGAAAGGGAAAATTGTAAATATATCTGCAATGATTAAAAAAAGAAAGAAACAATGTTTATCAAAGCCTCAGATAACGTTTACTAAGTTCAGTCGTGGTGTAAAGCACATTTGAGCAGATGTTTACATTGGAATTATTTTTTATCTGAAAAACAAAAGTGGCTGCCATTATATTCTCTCTAACTGTATAAACAAATATAATAACCAAAAGATATATTCGAGAAAGATTTTTCTAAATTCAAGAAAAATTTAGCAGTAATATTTTAACAATTACTTGGAACGTTTTAAATAATTTTTGTTGTTGTTAAAGAAGAATCTTTTGTAGTCTGGCCTAAAAATTGAAAATAGGTTTCAAAATATATTTGGGATACTGAATTCTTTTCATACCGGGTTCAACATCTTATTTAAAACTAGTTTTTGCCGATTCACAATGTTCATTAACCAACTCAAACTTCTGGTGCAGCAACTTTTCCAAATGATGTCATCGTTTGTTTTGCCTTTTCATTTTTTTGGGAGCAAATTTGCCGTTTTCACCCTTATTCATGTCACATGAAGCAGTGTTCCAAGAATTCCCCAGTTCACAGAATATCGCGTTTGGGAAAGATGAATAATAAATTCGTGATTCCTTTTTTTCACAAGATTACTTAAATCCATCAGAACTCCCACGAAGTCTAACCCCAGTGAAATCATGCGTTGAAAAAAAAGACGACAACCAGCTTATATTTTTTGCTTAAATTTTAGTCTTTTTCTTGCACATGCTTTTCAAATGTTGTGTGTGTGATTATAGAACGCCAATTTTGTTTTAACAAAATCAATTACTTGCTTCAAAACTTAATGCTAGTTTAAACAAGTGTTTAGCGTCCCTTTACAAAATGACGACATTCCTTTTCAAGGTCATTCAAGACTGGCGATAATTGTCTACGAGATACACCTATATTACGGAAGAAAAGCAGACCTTCCCACCTGAACCTATTTAAGCACATTAACATTCAATGGAATTTATTCATATTTTGGATTATGAGAAATGGAATTTTACTGAAAATGTTTTTTTTTCTAAAACGATTAATAGTGATATTTGTATTTATTTCTCAACACTTTAAAGTAGTTATGAAATATATCGGAATTTATACATTAACATTTAGCGTAAAAATTTTGCCCATTTAGCACATTAATCAATAACGTTAAATAAAAAAAAAACACCATCCCTTAAAAAAATATATACACGCCTAAAAAATTACGTTTTTTAAAACTATATCAACCATTCTTTAATAACAATTTGATTCAGGTTTGTTATCTTTTTAGCTCAAATTAGGTTTGTTATCTTTTTATCTTTTAGCCCCCCCCTTATGATGAAATGTATACAGATAAAATAATTCTGAACTGTCACAATAAATTTCTTATATTTTCATTAAAAAATTACAGAAAATTTCATTGCTATTGCAAGAGACAAGTGAATGAATAAGTTAAATTATGGACACTTCATTATTTAATTCATTTTCCATATTTCTTTCCCTTTATTTAAAAAATGAATTTTAAAGCATTTTTTTTTGAAAAATAAACAAACAAAATAAAAGTTTATCAATTAATTTCGTGATTTTTTTTAAGTATATACTTCCATAAGTGAAATATAACATTCACATTTGGAGAATAAATGCATTCTGTAAATTTCCAAAGAAATATACCCATATCAACTCAAATACAAGAACATTGGTTAAATTTTATAATAATTGAAACTGAAAGAATCTCTTAAAAATCTCAAATGATTACTTTTACTTTTAATCCATTTCCCCCACATATTTTTGGCATATATGCACTTTAACAGTTACCTTCATGAAAAATATTGTTTTTTTATTAATACATCTAACTTCTACATTTATCTAACTTCTTTTTGAATCTTAGAATAAATCATGAATAAATACTAACATTCTAAACACTTATTTAATGATGATCATTTACATGTTTTAAAAGGAAATAAATGCTATTCCAAAGAAGGTATTCAAAGGACTCTAATGGAAATATTAAATTATATAATTTAGAAATCTGACAGGCACCTCTTCCACTCGTTCAAAATTAATTAAAAAAATATTCAATATTATATATTAATGATGTAAATAATATACTTTGATGGTACTATAAAAATAAGCAGAAGATACTAAGTTCCATACAATTATTAAGATTCTGAACATTGAATTTAAATTACCCCCATGACATTTATTTCTAATGTAAAGGAATAAAACACATTTAGGGTAAGAGGGCTATGGGTGATAGACCTCATAATTTTGAACTATGGTCAAGTGACAAGGACAACACCCGAGCTGGTACCCCCTTTCCTAAACTTCCACACCATGCCAATAGAAGGACTTTGAGCTCGACATATTTAACGTGCATGAGCCCCCTCTACATGGAGGGTCTTCAGTAGTGCTAGGCTCAAACTCATGACATGGAAGCTAAAAGTCAGTGACCTAGACCACTAGGCTACCATGGCCACAAATGGAAGGCGTAGGGGATACTTTTAGAATTAAAACTTGATTATAAAAATAGATTCATTAAAAGAATCCTTTTCAAACAGAAAATTTTTTTCAAACTAAATCAATCTTATTGCGACTATTTTTTAACACTTTCAACTGAAATAGACTCCCCCTGTAAAAAATACGAACCATTTATTATTGACATTCCCTAATAAATAAAAACTTCTTCCCTACAAATTTTTCACTAACAAGCCTATTTTTTTAAAGTAAAAATACAGTCAGATCTCCATTTAATGAATCTCTATTTTGCGAATTCCTCTATTTTACAAACTTTTTCCTGGAACCAAGCACATAAAGTATACTGAAAAGGAATCTATTTAACGAATTTCCTACATAACATTTTTGGGAATGTAGCGACTTTGCTAAAGAGTGGTCCGATTGTATATTGAAATTTGAGAAATAAAGTTCCACTCATAACTTATTGCAATATTCATAATAGCTCATTTTGCTTACATATTGGGTAGCCTAGTGGATAGAGCATCGTACATCAGACCGAAAGGCCTGGGTTCGATGTCACCAAATACCCTCCGAGTACACTCAGAGCACGTGCTCGTTAAATCAGTGGGTCTGCAAGTCTTGTGGGTAGTTGTAGCAGCAACCACGGGTGCAGGGGACTGGAGAATATTTCCCTCCCCTGCAGTTCCATGCCTTAATTGTGGAGGTGGCGATAGGTGGTGTCGCCATCTATCTTATATGAACCGAGAAAAATCGTACTGTCACCTGCACAGTGCTCAATGCTAACGACAGGCGTACACCTAGCCCCATGCCACGATGAATTTTGTGGGCCTCGATCAGAATAAATATAATATTGTTAAATAAATATAATATTGTTAAATTTTGAATAAAACAAAACCTTCAATAAATTTCGCTTTTAACGAAAATAATAATTAAAAAACTAAATAAAATAAATATTAAATAATGATACAAAAATCTGCATCAATAATTTTTCACAGAAGTAGCACTAATTAAAACAAACTTAATCCCCGCTTAAAATTTTTATCCCCATTCAAACATTATAAAGGAAAATTAAAAATCATTAAGGTAAAAGGCAAAACAATATGAAGAATTAAATATTCAATATATTGAATATTTTATTCTAATTTCACAAAACAGGTACTTACGCATTACAATATGGCTGTTTGTTATATCCTTTATATGTTTTCATATTTAGGGTCATTCCACATTCTTGGCACTTGAAACATTGCTTATGCCATAGCTATAAAAAAAAAGAAGTAAATGAAAGATATTTAGGCAAGAAAATAAGATCTAGATATTAATTATTGCTCTGATATTTTGTTATAACATTTATAGTAGGAAGTATTGGTCAGTACTAAGAAAAAATCAAAATTCCTGTAAATTTTCAAAACAATGCAAATGAATTTTTCCTAATAAATTTTCTAAAGCTGTATCAGCATCCAAGCTACATATTTGTTTAAATTATTGAAATCATATTCATAGACTAAGTAAAAATTATAAAACAGATTTATTTCTCGTTAAATAAAATCAGCACTTATTATCCTTCGACTAGCAGAGGAAACATGTTTTGATAAAGATATCAAAACAATGTATTAAGCATAATCACCCATTAAGCTTTTAACTTGATTAAAAAAGAATTAATACATATTAAGTTCGGATACTTAAAAATTGATTTTAAAAAATGTCATCTAGGCATCCAAAAAGTAAATGTTTATCTAAGAATCTGAAATAGTTTTTTGATGCGGAAAGCCATTTCCATTAGTCTGATTATACCTTTTCAAGATTTAAGGGCAATGTATTTTTTACGAGGGATGATCAGAAAAAAGGTTACAAGCCGCAACATTTGAAAACTACATATTGTGGCGAAATTTTGTTTCCCCAGAGTGGAGAGAAAATGTCATACAAGTGGTTTGCGGTTGGGTAGTGAAAGTTTCCAGATGGTTTGGAATGATTGAAATGGCAAGATGCTTAGGAAATTGGTCTTGTTTGGAAGTGCGAGCCGTGATTCGATTTTTATGGGCAAAGAATGAGCAAACATGTAGCGAAATGGTGTCACTCTTTTTAATCAGGCAGACAGGATGTCGAAAACCGCAACAAGACGGGGAGCGGCTGGCATAGTTCTTCAACAACAGAAATCAACATGGCTCGAATTGGAGAACTGATTCAAAATGATTGATGGGTAACTCTGCATGAAATCTCGTTAGAGCTTGGACTGAGCTATGGTAGCATGCAGCATATCATTTCTGATGTGCTGCAATATTCCAAGACAGTGCTGTGAAAACATCCACTGAGCTCTAGCTCAATGGACTGGGACCTGATTTCCACCAAGTTGGTTCTGCATTCTGATAAATGCCTAAATAGACTTGGTGATTATGTTGAAATGTGATAGGCACTTATGACTCAATTCTCTTTTGTATTTTCTGTATATTGTTAATAAATATTTTTTTATTTGACTAACTTTTTTTTATCAGCCCTTGTATACGTTCAAGACAGTTTATAAATTTTCTTTTAATAGACAATGATTATGCATACTGGCAACAAAAATTTTCAAAAATGCTGTTTTGGAGACAGAATTTATTAAAAAATTGAAATTTCAAATTAATATTCTTTAAAAAAAACAATGATTTCTTATGCAACTATAACATTAAATGTTTTCAGTATGAAGGATTGAATTAAAACTACACAGAATTCTAGAAATATATTAGAAGGTCGGAGAATAAATATTTGAAATTTGGCATATCTTATTAAAAAATTTAGCAAAGGAAATTTCATATACTTTACAATATTTTTAGAAATAATAGTGCTTAAAATTTATTCAATGTCTTAAAAAAGAAAAGGATAGAAAATCTAAAGAGGGAGCATATAATTTCAAATAAAGCAATGTAATTTCCTATAAAATGAACTAAAATCACTGGGTAAAGTATTTTACACATAAAAATATAAGAAAAATCAAAAATGAACTATCCATGTGTAGTTAGAAAAACATGTGACAGTTATTTAAAATACAAAAGAAAAGTCAAGTCATTTGACGAGGCTTAAACTGAACCATTTCAAGAATGAATTAATAAATGATTATTGAAAAGATAAATTTAAATAGAGATAAATGGTAATGCTAATAAAGGAAAAAAGAAGAAATCTACATCAAGCTTTTTAATGCCATTTCAAATCTGACATGTTTATTAATATTCTCCTTATCCATATTTTTTAAAAACAAAACTAACCTATTTCTAGTGTTAAGAACAAATTCTATAGACTAAGAGAAATTAAAAATTTTTAATAGAAATCATTCAATCATTTTTCAAATATTTATTGTAATTTTTTTTATACACAGTTAAAAAGTGCAAACTATTCTTTTTTGTTACAATAGTGATGTTAGAGCTTTGAAAGCTTAATTTCTGTGAATATCCTGCATTACACCAAGTTGAGTGAACTTGGTATTGTTAATATGCCAGTATCAAACAAGCAAAGACTAATTCAGATAACATTGAAACAAATTTTGTAAAGTGAGCTCCCCAAATAGCAACAATGCTATTTTAGCCTGCATAATGTGCACAATCAGTTTAACATTTTAAATATATTCTTAAAATTTGAAATGTATAATCTTTTTGCTCTGTGATTTTAATGATATACAATTTTATAAAATTGAATTATGAATATTCTATTTATTTTTTTCTTCATAAGTTAAATCTTTCTTGCATAAATTAAGACCACACAGAACAAAATAATACTTGAAACCAGTACATATCTTATATTAACAATGTAAAATCAACCAAGAAAAATTGAGAAGTTTAAATTTCCAAACAATAATCATCAGACACTTAGATGTAATAAATAAAATTTCCTATAATACTAAACATATTCAGGGAACAAGTCCACCAAAGTTTTTGTAAGGAATAAAAAATGATAATGTAGATGGAAAATTTGAGAAATATAGAATAAATAGTTTACGTGCTCAAGCACTTCCAAATTCAACCATGATGCAATAAATATTATGATTTTCAGCATTTGCATATTTACAATAATTTCATACAATAAGTTGTGTGAATCAAATGATTTACCATATTATTAGAATAATCATTTATTAGAATACAAGCGATTAGAATATTACCATATTTATTAGATATTTTCTCAATGTTAAAAAGCTACTGAAAATCGGGTGCGGCTTAGAATCAAAGGCAGAAAAATTCATTGAAAGGAGGAAACTGAATATGATACAGATGGTTAGAGCAATTAAGGGTATATATGTATATAAGTTTTTAATACAGGTAAAATTAACTATTCACTTCTTATCAGTTCTCATTTTAGATTTTTTTAAATTTCATTAATATTGATATAAACCATTTTGCACTTTTTTTTATTTTTTCAAAAAACATGTTGAGAATTCTGGATGTGACTTAGATTCAAATAAGCACAATATTTCAAAAATAATAAAATACATAATAATAGTTTAATCATACTATTTAGTACTTAAATAAATTTTACTTTAAACACAGCAACTCTAAGAATTCTATATTTATCTTTACATAAATAACAAAAGTAAAAATATTAAATGATAATAAGGTTGCTATTTTTTTTTCAGGGTAACAACGTCAAACTAATATTTTAACATCTTTAAATGCAATTACATTTTACCATGAAAATAAGTTCCCATTTCAGTCATTATGTATTATATTTATTTCCCAAAATAATAAGAAACCATAAAACAAAAATATAAGACTTTTAAAAAACTAACCAACAATTTTTTTTCAATAAATGCTACTCAGAGCTCTTCTACAAGTAATGGAATCGACAACTCAAGAGTTCTTTAAAAACAGTAACATTTGGAATATTTCATTTACAATTTAAAGAAGTAACATCAAGTAAACTGAAGGGGAAGGGACTAGGAAAAAAACCTGAAAAGTAATATTCCAAACATAGAAAAAACTATAATTTAAAAATTAAAACTTAAGAGTGGTTTTAGAATGAAATAAAGCAACAGAAAAAAGTTGCATGCAAGATCAAAAATAATCATCAACAATTTATAATCAACTCCACATCAGTGACAATTTACCAAAGATTTTATGATTTATGACAGCCTATTTTAGGATGAGAAAAAGACAAATTACAAATATAAAAAAATGTTTGATGCCATCCTACAGACAAAGGCTAAACATACTCCAAGGTAAACAAAAATGAGTTGGAATTTACCAAAAATTGTTAATGCATGTGGTTAAAACAAAAGTACCTCATATGAAATCAGCAGTTTATTGTACAATGAAGTACTTTTTATCTTATTTGAGATAAATTTTCTGGTCTATGAAAATGGTCTATTTTCTCCTTCACAAATGAAACTGCAATGGATACATTAAATGTTCGAAAAATATTTTATAATTCTAATTAAAAAAATAGAAAATCTGATACTTTTGTACTGACTGCACACAAGCCAGTGTTTATTGTAATATTGAATATTTAGTTAAAATTCAAGCAATTACCAATGTTTTTAAATTTAGGCTATCACAAGTGGATAAAAATCATTTCTCGAACATTTAAGTTGATGAAAGTAAAATTAAAATCTGTAAAATTAACTATCACATTTTTTTTTGTAAAAATTCAAATAAATTTTTCATGAAATGGTGCTTTAAAAACTCAGTTATTTTGTTCAAAGTATTTTAAAAAATTCAGAATGTTTGGATACAACCATTTAAATATAATAGATGAAAAATAGACAACACTAGCATGATAAACTAGAATTATATATATATATATATAGATTAAATAAATTTATCAAGCACACTTCTGGAACTATCAGTCCTCGTCAAAACTTAATTGTTTGAACAAGATAAGAAAAAAAACTGAGAACCGAAACTTCATACTTGTATGTGTTTATTTAAAAAATTAATTTTGATTTATTGCAATGGTCAGTTTAGAACCCTTAGTGACAACTACTTAAAAATACGATGTGCACGCCTTAATTTGTATATTTGAAATAAATTAAATGACGATTTGTAAATATAATTACTTTTTGACCATCGATCCATGCTACTTTCAGCAGCAATTTAAATGTCAAGATTTTTGTTATAGAAGCTGTCAAATTACCTCAAGTTAAACTAAAAAAATTTTTTAAAGGTTATGTATCAATCAGACTTTATGTATTGAAACACTTATATAAATACACGTATCTTCTCCCTTTTTCTTGTTATTTAAGTATAAATTATCACTTGATCTATATTACATTAAAATGCTTAAAAACACATAACATTTTTATGACAGTAATATCCGGCTAATGTAAATGATCGCTTAGTTTACGACCAATAAACTGAAGAATATCACCCACATTTGGAAAAAAAATTTAAATGTAATAATGTTAAACATTCCCATACAAGGTTAACACTTATAAACAACTACTCAAAAATGTAGGACAAATATCAAGTTTCTCAGATCTAGGTACATAGCTAAGCCTAAATAATGTTCAAATTACCTTGTCTAAGCATTTCAGCTCTTCTAAAGGATAAACAGTTTTTTCACAACGTGAACACCTTTTCGAACTCATTGTTAACCACAAAATGTGATCTTCAGCACAAAACTACAACAAATTAAAGGTGCAAAACCCGCGAGCATTCACAGCCCGTAGTCAACACACAAATCCCGTTTGTTGTAGGGTTTTGAAAACTATGACCGTCTTCTAAAAACTTCAGAATGCCGCACGCCACCGCCCATTATTGTTTTGTTTTTGAAATACAACCTTTAAAGGTAAAAACAAGGATTTTTATTTTAAAATTCGCTATAATTTTATTTACAACAATAAAAATTGAAATCAGAAAACAAATCAACAGAATTTGGGCAAAATGAAAAGTATATTTATCAGTAAAAATAATGATGAAAAAAATAATTTCACAACTTTAGTGAGTCATAATATTTTTCATATAAAATGAATATTAAGTTCTACTCATTCCTAAAAAAAATTGGAATGAAATAAGCTAGCCTTGAATGTTGCTATAATTTTTTTTTTAAATTTAGGAATGTGTGGGAAGGTAATTATTGTTCCAACAATAGTTAACTAAGGTGAAATAATATATCATGCTTATAGTATCATTTAAAAGAAGTTACGAGTTGGCATGAATGTAGAATTAAAGTAATTCTTAAGTAGAATTTTTATCGTTTAAGAAAAATGATTTTTCAAATAATTCAATAGTTAAAAAATCTATTTTTGTGTGCGAAAACTTGGGCTATTGATCAACGAATAATAATGGTGAGTCTCTTTAAACTTCAGAAGTAACCAATCCCAAGTGTCTTTGATAATGCTTTCAGTATTAAAATGCTTTTTTAAATATACAGAATGAAAGCATTAAGAGTTTTTACAATAATTTTCAAACCTACTGAAAGTTTTGAACCCTGTTCTCTGAAATCAATATTTTCTCAAAAAAATTTTTGGTAATGACGACTTTTGACATTCCCGATTCTTAAATTATCAAAAATTAGACGCTACAACGCAGGATCATCAACTTAATTACTACTGCAGCTATTGCTCTACTGAATAAGCCATTAAAGTTTTCAAAACTTTACTTGTACACATACTTACTTTGGTCACTGTAACTGTTTCCTTAAATTTTTTCTTTGGCCTCAATCCATAATTCATTTAAATTGTAGCGTGGAAGTTGTGATTTCAACTTCTCATGTAACTTAAGTACATAACATATTTTCAACTGTATAATGAATCAAAAGAAAAAATCTGATAGAAACGGCTCCTTAAAATCCGTTTTACCTTCTGTTTGGGTTCGTGTTTTTACCCCTTGTTCTAGTTGGCCAGACAAGGTACACTGTCCGTATTATTTTACTGTTTGCACTCTGAAATCTAATTAGTTTTCCTTCTTCCATTAAAGGAATTATCTAACTGTTCGCAATGGGAAAACATTTCAATCTATAATGACTTCTTTCAATGTTCAGAAAACCTTGAAATGTGGAAAATAATGTAAAAAACTAAATTTTTTATTTTAATAAAATGATCCTATTATTCTAAAAGTTATCCAAATTATTTCATTGCAACAAAAATACAATTTATATTTCTCTTCAATTAAAATTTATTCATTGCTTTAAAGCTTTCTTGCAAGGATATTTTGAAATGAATTTGATAAATAGCATAAGTTTAGAAAATTTGCGTTTTTCAATTGTCAGCTGTCAAAACTAAACGAGTTATACAGATAATGAAAATCCCTTTATTTGATTACCATCATATTGATATAATGCTGAAAATTTAAGAATTATCTGCTGTAATCAACTAGTAAAAACGAGGGAAATTGTGCAGTCATAATTTGATCAGATTATTTGTTTTAAATTCAAAATACTTTCTTTTTAAATTCTTTAAACGATTAATTTCTCATTATATTTTAATTTTGATCTATTTTAATAATTTAGGCAATGGAGAATTTTATGCAAATTTAGTTTGTAAAATATTACTCTTTCAGACATTAGTACTGTAGAGGATAAATTTGCAAGGGAAAAAAAGTTGCATTGAAAGATAACTACTGAGCAATATGTAGTTGTAATATGTATAAAGTTTTATTTGATAAAAAATTTTTTTAATTCATGTAACAATCGTAAACAAGATATAAAAAGTACTGGCCATATTATGAAGTTGTATTTAGTGCATTGCAAAGATATATAAGTTCATGATAGATTGCCATGTCATGACATAACATCTATTTTGATTATTGGGATTTGTAAAGATAAATTGGTACTTACTATCGCAATAATGCCAATGTTCAAGAAAACTTGCCATGTTCACAACCCTATTTTGCATGTGTCATACTTGCTGATTTGGCAACCATGTTCTTTCTTTCATATGATGTTGCTAATACGGTTGCAATAATACATATATACCAATAAATTTTGTATGATTTTCTGCCTTTTAAAATTGAACAACTTATTCTGTTTTGTATTATATGTTTATCCTTGCACATTGGTATCTGCATGCTTTAAAACATTACATGAAAAATTACTCTTGATACTTTTCATAATTTTTTCAATGAAAATAGCCCTCTGTCAAATATTGTGCCTTAATATTCTAAATCTAGGTCTTTTTTTACTAGATTACATATAGTTTTTAGCATATGCACTTCGTCTTTCTTTTGGAAGCTGAATAATTATGTTGCAAACTTGTGGCTGGCATTATCGAGGTGCATGTTTAAAACCTAGATTCACTGAAGACCTGCCATGAAGAGGTGGTGGTGCATGTTAAATCCGTTTAGGTTCAAAGTTCTCCCATTGACGTGATGTGGAAGTTTGAAGATGAAGATGCTATAGTTCGGCTGTTGTCATTGTTACTTGACGGAGGTTCAGAATTGCGAAGTTCATTGCTAATAGCCCTTATGTTTTAGAAAAAAGTGAGTTAAATTAAAATTAGATTAAGCAAACTTCTGGCCGATGTTTTTGTGGAGTCATTGGTTAAAGTTTGGATGTCACTAAAGGCTTATTGTGTTGAGGTTCTGACACATGTTAAATCTGTCTAACTTCAATGCCCAAACATTGAGGTAGTGTGAAAAATGAGATGCTGATGGGTGTTGTCATCATTATTTGATCTTAGTTCACAATTATTAGGTCCAGTACTGATAGTCCACTTGTTGCTATTAAGTAATTTGTGTTTCCTATAAATCTTCACTCAATCTGCCTATTATATATGTCTCATAGTGGCGTAGCATACTCTCCCACATTGCAGGGAGGGGGAGCAGGATTCTATGGGGTCCAAAGCCTGACTGATGCCAAAGTACCCTTTGTAAGATCCGGTTTGGGGCTTTGCAAAGGGGCCTTAATATTCTCCATTACTCCACTGATGTTTACCTGTAAATATATATGATTAAGAAACATCAATAGTAATCTTTGTGAAAATATTACTCTACTACTTGTATGGTTTCTTTCAGTTTATAATATTTAATAGCTCTTTTATAGTTTGAGGTATGGTCTTAGTTTTTTAAAAAAATAATTGTTTGTGTATTATTTTTTCTGAATTTTCAGCATATTGCTCCTATAATGATATTCTTAAATTACATTCAAATATATTTTTGTTGTAATAAGTAGTTTTTATTTATTAAGTTATAAATCCAATGGCAGCAGTTCTTAAACTGTGGATGCCTGAGGGGTCTGCGGAGTCTCATGTAATGTTGAGATTTCCCTCGTTTCCAGGCTCTGAAAGGCATCATGGAAAAATTGAAAGATGTGCCATTCTAGACTAGTAACCAATGAAGAAACTCTACTAGAACTTGTATTTTGATCAAGAATATTAAGTCGGGGAGGGATATTCAAAATCTTGGGGATCCGCGATGTCACACAAAAGGGGGAGGGAGGGAACAGCAAAAGAAAGTTTAAGAGCCACTGTTCTGTGGTATATGTTTTGTCTAATTATTAAACTGATTTAACCACTTGCACTGGAAAGATGTACTGCGCACGTCATAATGCTTTTGTCACAGAATTGCCCACAAAGTGGTATGCACATCATCATGCAATTGTTACAGAAACAAACGACCGTTGTGGTACGCACGTCAGTGAATTTTTTGCCAGCGCAAATGGTTAATAAAATTAACTTTCCATGTCCTCCTAACGTATTTTTCATAGATAAACCTTTTTCATTAACAGCAATACTAGCTCATAATTACTTAGGGTTTGAAAAAAACTGTCAAAGAAAAGCATTATATCCTCGTCTCCTCTGTTCCATCATGTTTTTTTATACTAATGCACATGAAGTTGAAAAATTACATAAATTGTTTGATACAAGTAAAGATGTATAATATTTTAACTTGTATTGTGTGCTGAATTTTTCTATAATGTATTTATGTTAATCCCCCCCCCTCCCCTACTGTTGCATGCATTTGAATTAAGTCTGTTATTTTAGTCATATACTTAATTCAATATTTCTAAATTTCAGGATGAATTCCTAGATGTGATATACTGGACACGTCAAATTCTTGGAGTTATATTAGGTTTAGCATGGGGATTTATTCCTCTACAAGGATTTATTGGACTAGCTTTGTAAGTATACTCTAGTTAAATTGATCAACATTTTTTGTAATTTTTTAAAATAATCTAGTCTTTAAATATAAAATAAGTGTTTTCATTATTAAATTATAAATTAAAAAGTAGTATCCTTCTGTTTAAAAAATACATATATTAAATTGGATAGAAAAAGTTTCATAAGAATATAAATATTAAATTAAAATAATTTTTATTGGGTTATCTTTGATTAAAGATGAGAAATAGTGTTTTTTATGTGAAGATACTTATAATTTGTAACACACAATTTGTTCTTAAAATAATTGCTCTTTTGAAACTCAAAACTTAAATGCCGGAAGTATAAATTTATGTATGAGGCATGTGTCTGGAAACTGAGTACCATTTTGGAAAAACTTGCATAAAAAATCTTTTTTCCAAACAAAATTGATTTTTACATGAAAACTATTTTCTACATGGTTGCACCATTGTTCAGACATTTGTTATACAAGGAAATCAACTTGTCTATACCTTCAAAGAAAGTTCTGCCAGTGAAGACAGCCATTGCTGAACAGTGGTTTGTGGTAACTTATCACAAAAAACAATCTTCATTGACAACTGAAGGCAGCCTACTCTGTTTTGCCATTATTGAATCCACTTTCTCATCATTCCATTTTCACCTTAAATCTCTACAAGTTGATGAATTTCAACTGATTTAACTTCTTGCATTCAACAAATGCATTGCAGGATACACTTTACAGTGTGTGCGATTGACAATATTCTTAAACATATTGAACACTCACTAACACATATAAAAACTACACAAACTTGCTGTAATGGGGTAACTGTTCTGTGTGACAATTAATCAGAGACATGTGTTCCCTTAAGTTAAAACTATTACTGTGATTGCGGTAGAATGAAGCAGCACTTAATTTCCCAACACACCTCATATTAATATAAAAATATGAGTAATATAAAGTAATAGTAAATAACGATGAATATTTAAAAAGATTAAAATGTTGTAGTGAAAAATATAGATGGCTGAATCATAATTTTACACTTAAAAAATTTGTTATTATATGTGCTCTTTATAAAATGAAATGGGATTGGAATATCATCTTAACAATTGTTAAGATGATATTCTGGGCTAAATGTGTTACTAAAATGTTTGTTTTTTTTATGTTATAGGTTTTGTTTGTTAAATGTAATCACTTTATATGTATACACATCAGCTTTCCAGAAAATAGATGATGAAGAATTTGGTGGAATTTGGGAACTTCTTAAAGAAGGTTTCATGACATCATTTGCAAGTTTTCTAGTAAGATTTCTTTTTCACTTCTTGTTTATCTTTTCAGTTTTAGGATTTATGTTTTGTAAATGAAATTTATTTGTGCTGATAAACTTAACTTACTTGGTGTTATATTAGCTTGATAATCATTAAAACTAACATTATTATGAGAATTAAATTTATTTAGAGCAGTTACAATAGTAATCGAGCATATGTAATTGTGAATTTCATGCCTGGCAAAGTTCTGGTCAGTTTATAAATTCATGTCCTGATTCTTCTAAAGATCAATTATACCCAATAATGGGTACTCTTGCATATTAATCTATGCATTATGCATAAATTTTATCTTTGTATTGGATATAGCTAAGTAAAATTCAACTGTAAAATCTTCCCATATTGTAAGAATTAAAGAGGTATTATATTGGTCATCTCCTACTGTGGTCCTGGTAACTGGTTATGGCCATGAACTCATAGCCGGCATGTCATAAGTGTGAGTCATAGTGGCACTGAAAATCTGCCGTGAAGAGGGGCCGATACGTGTTAAATATGCCGAGACTCAAACATCCTCCCATTGGCATAGTGTGGAAGTTCGGAGAGAGAAGTGCTATCTTCATCACTTGACCATGGTTCAAAATTACGAGACCCATTGTCAATAGTCCAGCCCTCGTGTTGCTTTTTTAATGCTATGTTAATAAAATGCTCACTCACCTGTGGCTAAAATTACAAGGTTCATTAAAGGCCAGCATTAAGTTTTTTTTATGATATCCATTAAATTATTGATCTACTTATCATTCTGAACATTAATACTGCTTTTCTACATGGTTTTTTAAAGGAATCAGACACCTAATGTTTTATACCTTTGAAGTTTAAATATCTAATTTCACTGTGTTTCTAAATTCCTCAGTCAAAATCTCCTGCTTATTAAAGTATTCTAATGTACTGACAGGAGATTTCTCGGTTTTTAATAATTTGAGTGGTTGAATTAGTTTTAGAAGTGAATCTTTGATTAATACAAGGAAACAAAGATCTTTGAGGGATTGACCTTAGTTGTTAGCCATTCCCATTTTTATTTAATCAGGTTCTTTTTTTGTGTGAGCATAACTGGGAGGAGTGATAGAAAAATAAAAGGCAAGCATGTGCAAATTGAAGAAAGTATTTGCATTCTTTTATTGCAAGGCTCATCTTAGAATTTTGTGATATGTATGAGGTTCACAATTGGCTTCTTCACTTTAATACTGTATTTATTCAAATCTAAGCCACACTCCAAATTCTGAACACGTTTTTGTGAAAAAATGAATAGTGTAAAGGTTTTTTTAATAATCTGATACTTACAAATTTAGAGAATTAAGAAGTGAATAATTTATTTTACCAGTAATAAAAACTTAATAAGCCTATAATTTTTCGAAACAATTAGTATCATGTTGTCTTTGATTCTCAACTACACCCAATGACATTCTTAAAGCCACACTTTTTTCCAATAAGTACAGTAAATTTCATTACATTTGTATTAATAATGTTTGCATTTTCAAAAATGTTTATATTTTTTCTTTTAGGTTACATGGATAATGGTATATTCTGCTATACATTTTGAATGAATTAAGGCATAGTCTTATGTACAGTGGCAAATTTTTACAATTATAGAAAAAAGTCCATATTGAAGAATGATACTTTTAAATAAAATCATTATTGAATTTCAAACTTGCATCAGATATGTACAGTATACTGTCATGAGCCAAGTGTTAAAGCATCAAGAGATTAAAATACTTTTCAAGCCCCTACAGTTAAGAACATAAGATAATTTAGGAATGTATCGAGTATTAATTCATATTTTATAAACTCATAAGTATGTAAAAATCGCCTTTGATGAGAATTTTAAAATATTGTATCTGGAGTTTTATACATATATATGACTTACTGTTTCTTTCGATATTTATTGCTGTTTCTTAGACTTATATTTATTGTTTTTGCATGCAAAAAAAGTTATGTATTTTTGTGATATAATATATTCTCAATACATGTTATGTTTTTGTATAAACTTTTATTCAGACCTTAGTTTATTATAATTGCATGTCTTATTTATAAAGAATTACGTACAAATTAATTTCTAATATTCTTTGCAAAGTCCACTTTGATGAGTTGAAACTATGCAGTCAATGTGCCTTAAATTATGAAAATTTTCTATGTTTTGTGATTTTGACTTGAAAGAATAAAATGACTCAATTCCTTTTTACTGGAGGTATCTTTTGTTAAAATTATGTGTTAAAAAACGTAGCTCAATATTATATTTGCTATTCTTCAAGCTGAATGTAACAAAATATTCAAATTTTTCCCACTGTGATCTTTTTAAAACTATACCCAGTAAAATATTTTCGGCTGTATAATAGTCCATTTCAGATTTTAAACTGAAATGCCTTTAGTTAAATAAGTTAATATTTTATTTTGTAGAGTACCCTCTACTTAATCACTTACATATTATGAGCCACTTTAGATTTTGAGTTGAAAAAACCAATGAATTTTGTCAAAACAGAAATCTTAAAAAATGTCTCAAAACATTCATAAATTTCACATGAAATCTTTATCAGTTAATGCTTTAGATTATGTAATAACAGAAATTGGAGATTTTTTACAAACAGGTTATTACAACAAAAATATATGTTTATACCATTATCAGATTAAGATATATTTATGTTTTAGAGGTTACAAAGTAAAACTTTCATGACTAACTGTGGTATGTAATTTTTAAATTAAGTTCCAGAGGATATGACATCTGTTTGTGTGTAAATTATTAACAAAACTGAGAACATTTATTCCATTTGTCTAAAAAATGTAAATGTTGTAACAAGTTTAAGTATTTATTAAAACTAGAATGTGAATGAAAAGATAAAATGTAAAATACTTTTAGTTTTCCCATTGTAATGTAATCATAGTATTTTTTTAAAAATTAAGAGTTTTTGTTACTATGTATTAAAAATCTTAATTTCATTCTACAGAAAAATGTAAAAGAAATAAATTAAAAGCAAAAAAATTAAAATGATGTATAAAAATTTATTTATACAAATATAAAATCTTGCAATACAAAAATATAAATAAAACTAATTTTCCTTATTACAAAAACCTTTCAACTTGATTATAAACTCATATCCATCTTCAGATTTTAACTCTAAAACATCCTCATACAGTTTACTCGGCACTTTCATATTTTTAGTCGGTTTAAAAGTAACTGGAATTTTTAAAAACTTCTTTGATCTAAAAGAGAAAATTTTATATAGTAAGGTAATATATATACATGTAAAACTTTTAATTTTATTTGAAAAAAGTGTAATTAAAGAGAAAAAAAATTCAAATAATACATATCAGCTTTAGATTGCAATAATAATATTTTCAAAAATGTATACAGGAACTAACAATGTACTGGTATACCTATATCAATTTTTAGTAATAGTAATACTCTTTTTTTCAATTAATTTTCTTAGTTAAAATTGAGAGAAAAGTATCAAAATTTGATTTTTTTTCTAAAAGGATAGAACAGAAATTAAATAGAATTCTGAAAATTGATGCTGTCCTCATATTTATCTTGAGTTAATCTATTATATTCAGTCTGTCAAAAAAATAAAAAATGTTATAAGACTTAAATGTTATCTATGCTAAATAGCTGAATGATTCATTTTATAATAGTTTTTGGGTCATTTTAAGCACTTAAAAATCCAATGCATCGATGCTACACTTAAAATCGAAAATTTCAGACATTTAGGGGGGGGGGTGAATAAATGAACTAAGCATCTTGCATTTCAAGACAACTCCTCAGATTTCGTAACAAAATAAATTCATTATGATACCTCATGTTAAAAATAGGGAAATTATAAATATTTGAGAAAGTCACTTTTCATGGTTTCTAATGTACTACCAAAATTTTCAACTTACCTCACTAAAACTGAAGATTGATGCACAATAAAAGGTAGTTGTGGTTTGGTAATATTCAACTGAAATAAAACATATATATATAAAAAATTTTAACTTTCAGTAGGTATATTTAGATTGGACATGAAGATTAAATTACTGTAAAATCTGCCATGTAACACACACTTTTAACTCAAAAAATAAGATCGGAATTTATGGGTGCGTGTTTTCCACCGGGTATAAAAATGATAGCTTCAAAAATAAACAAAAAGATAAGCATAAAAAAATTAAGACTTCTACATAGATCAGAATACTGTTTATTTAAAAGAAATGACATATCTAATTAACTTAAAGGGTTAGGGTTCTAGAATATACTATTTTTCATAAGTCAGGGGTAATATCTCGCATAAATGACTTCAAAGTATATCACCATTCCACTTGTACAATTCAGGTTTCCTTTGTAAAAAAAGGCATATGCCGAATATACCCTAAAGCTAAAAAATGCAGCTTGGAAGTATAGATGCTGCATCATGTAGCAAAAGGGGTTCTTATGTAAAAGATCACATATTCAGATAACACATAAAGGATAACTCATGCTGCCAATAATGTTGATAGTACCATGTTGAGTGGAGTGTGGAAGGAAAGGAACTATCACATTGATATATGTCGTGTAACCAAAGTTTCGCACATAGAACAACTGTAAGGTATGTAAATAAAACCTGTATTATTTCAAATGATTTTTTTCGCTGTATTCGTCTTAGTTTTTCTACTATAGCGCTTTAAAACCTTGGAAGGAATTATGAATAACTCTGTACAATAAATTAAATTTGGGACCACAAGCTTAGTCAATGATATTTAGTCTATTAAATTTTTTTTATAATTTTGAAGGATACAAATTGTAAATACATCAAAATAAAACTAAAGATTTTTCCAGAATATATTGATAAACAAGGAAAAAATGTTTTGTAATATTTAAAATTATACTTTAAATTTAATTAGAAAAATGCTTAATCAAAAATTGTATACACACAGATTTTTTTACTGGACTTAAATACTGTATCTAACACAAATCAAACCCTATTTCTTCCATTAAAATTTGTATTTCCTTCCTGGGATTTTAAAAAATAAAAAACTTAAAAGTACGTAAGATTATTGTATAGTAATAGTATTCTAAACATTAAAATAATCATAGCACAAATTGCATCTGTAGATGTACTGTATAGTCCACACATTTTGATCTTAACATTAGTACAAATATTACACCTGAGATGACATTTTTGTGGTTAGTTATTGAGAGGGAAAGAAATATAGTGTGAATAAAAATTTAGTATTAAAAAAGCTAAAGACAAAATTGTTTAGATTTTAAAATTCCTTATTTTAGAAAAAAAAATTATAACTTCTATTGCCATATAGTTTATATATTTAAGTATATAAGCACTGTAAAAAATTATAAATACTTTGACATCCTGTGAAGAAGGATTTTTTACTGTCACGAAAAGCGTATTGTTTTGACCAACTGTTGTATTTGGAAATTCATAAATTTCATTTTCAACATAAATATCAGTTCTTGATCTGCAAGGAATGAACATGAGTTTATTGATGACAGAACAAAAAACATGAAAGCAAATGAAGATTGAAAGAAATAAACCAGTGGTCTTCAAACCCTAGGGTTCCCATGAGGCATACTCAGGTGTTCCAGGAATCACAATAAAAATCTAAATGAAAATTATAAATGAGTATGCAAAATAAATCCTCATTCTCTATGAAATTTGTATGATAACGTTTTTAAAGCTCACCCCACTCATTAAAACTGAAAATTTTATTTATATATATAATATATAACTTTTATATAATACATAAGTTTATTTTTTTAGCACCGTTTAAACTTTTATTGTAACATTTTTAAAGAATATTACAGTTGTTTTTTTTCTCTTTATATGTGCCACCTATTAGATAGTGAATGTTCTATTGTCTTCTAATCCCGGTTCCATGGAATAATTTTGCTCTCGTTTGTGCAATGACTTGTACAATTAAATAGTTTTCTAACAAAAAATTCACCTTATTACATTGAAAAAGACACATATAATGAATTAAATGGAACAGCCTATCAACCGATTCAATGTTAAAATTTAAATTCAAGCAAGAACAGCGCCTAAATTTTAGGTTGCAAATTCATTCAAAACACACAAGATTTTTCACACAGATATAAACATCTCAATGCCATTCTGAACAATGAATTTAAGTGAGAAATATTTTCTAACAATGAGTGGCAATAAAACAAAATATAAAAATGAATTAAGTGCAAAATACGACTACAGAAAATTTCAATAGGCCTAGACTTCAACAGAAATTCAACCACAAATCCCAATCACTAAATGTAACACATGGGTAAATGACATTTAGATCCCAAATTAACATTGCTATTGTGTGTGAATAAATTACATTAATATTGTGTTAAAAAATTTTAATAAAAATATAGTATTCATAAAATTGTCTTTCCTTGAAGTACCTATAACATGTTGATCTACTTTAAGTATTGTTTAAAAAAATATTTTCTTCTGAGGAGGAGGCGGCTTTCGAGGTTCCTCCAAAACACCTTACAGTTCTAAGGGTTCCGCGAGTCGAAAAAGTTTGAAGACCACTGAAACAGACAATCTACTCATTTAAAAAAAATTGAACAGATTTTTTTTTGTTTTCATTTTAAGAATCTATATGAGTTCACTTGTTGATTATAATTTAGTTTAAAGGAACAAATGTATGCGACTAACTTTTTCTTAGACTGTTGTGCAACGGTAGAAGGCTTTTCCATTTCAACACTCTCTGTCAGGCAAAAACTAGACTAAAAAAATACAAATATATATACATATATATATAAGTCTTAAGTTTTTCAAGAACAAAATCATTAAAAATTACACACATCTAATAATGTATACTTAAGAAGAAAAAAAAGTTTTGTTAGGTAGTATGATCCAAACATTTGGAGGTGATGAAAGCAAGTACCTAAAGTTAAACCATTTGAAATGCATTCTCCTGCCTGGCCAGGTGGGTTCAGTCCATGCCATGTGACCGAATTGCATGCACGGCTGTTATCTTCTGAAGCTAGTTAGCTGTGTTCCCTGATCTAAGAAAGATTGCTTTTCTTGAACAGCAGTGAACATTAAGTTCCGTCAACACTTAGGTAAAATACCAATGGAGACTTCGGAAATGATAAGTAAGGTGCATGGTGAACATTCCATGACGAGATCCAAGGTTTATGAATGGCATCAGTAGTTTAAACAGGGCCAAGAATACGTCAAATATAACGAACAACCTTCGATTTCACAGAAAATGTTGTGTTCGAAAAGATCGTCGCCAAACACTTGAATAAATCACTGAGGCTACACACTTCTTGAAGACGATGTTTGATGGAATACATTTGTCGTAAACGGCCCCAGTTCTGGCAAAGTGACGACTGGTACCTTCTGCATGATAACGTACCAGCACATCGATCCCAATTGGTAAAAGAGTTCCTAGCCAAAATTCACACTATTATGTTTCCACACACACACCCTATTTACCAGACTTAGCTCCATGCGACATTTGCCTGTTCTCATCAATGAAAAAACATTTACAGGGACGTCGTTTTGTCTCAGATTAAGTGAAAGCATCACAGGAGGCTTTACGGGAGGTTAGAAAAAGGCTTCCAGCTGTATTTCAAGAAATACGAATGCTGGCAGAAGTGTATAATCGAGTATCTTATAAATTTCTTTGAAGGTGGATGGGTTTCGATGCTGTGAACTATTCAGGTTAAGGTTTTCTACACCTTGTCCTCGAAGTTTTGGATCATACTATGTAGATTCCTTGTAATGTAACATACATTTTTGTCACTCAGTGAAAAAGAATTGCAACAAACGTCAATTAATTATCTTAACAACAAAATCAATTTATAAATTATGAAAATGTAGTATTGTGTAACCTTTGATTCTCTTATGGACATAATTTTTCTTATATACAATTAAATTTATTAAAAAATATTTAAATTTACTCACACCGCTGATCTTGAAATTACAATTTTGTTTTTGACCATTAGAAAAATTCAATGATAGTTCAAAAAAGCGAAAGAAGCAATCTGGACTTGTTGGCATAAATTTTATAACAATATTTGTCTGTTCCATCATTTCCAAGGTTCCTGATGATGGCAGAATTTGTAAAACATTTGCAAAATATAAAGTATCTTCCAAACACTGAAACAATTAAAATATAATAAAAAAACATAATAACTTTATAATACAATATAAGCATAGTTGAAAATAAGCACAGCCTTTTGAAATTAAGTAAGAAATAAAAAATATAAACTGTGCTTTATGAATCATTATGATAACACTCCAGAGTTATAATTTTTATTATGTTATAATTGCATGAACTTTTTCAGGAATGAAGATAATTTTTATTGAATTGTGTTCAGTTAATGTTTTAAAATTTATCTGCTCTTTTTAAAGACAGAAGTTTTCAATCATCTTGAACACTGGATTGATTATTAATATCACTACTAAGAAACATGTGGAATATTGAAGAATTTCCCAATTTTGAACCATGGTCGAGTGACCAAGATGACATCAGAACATTGGTGCCCCTTTCTCCAAACTTCTACATCAATGTGAGGGTTTTGAGTCTCAACAGATTTAACATGCATTAGCCCCTACACAAGTAGGGTCTTTAGAGGCACAGGACTCTACCAATGCTGGCCACAAATTCGTGATCATGATTACTGAGTTACTGTTGCCACATAATTATGGTCAAAATAATGGTAAAATAGTAAATTTTCTGAACATAAGCCACAGTTTTAAGAATAATTGTGTAATTATTCATTACATAAAGCAATTATTGGAAAAAATTTGTAATATGTTTACTGAAATAAAAGCAAGATAAAAGAGAATATTTTATACTATAAATGAATTCTAATTATTAATCATTATTAAAAAAACCTACAAAATATGCCATTTTATGATATATAATAAGGTTTAAAAAAGTACCAGCTTTAATTTAGCAACTAGGAAAACCTAAAACAAATATTTAAACTGTAACATTTGAACTTAATTCATCACTGATTTTTGTTAGAATTAAGTGTTAAAAAAATGTCACATAAAATATCCTAATTTTAGAATTTAACTATAGAAGAATATTTATGGGGGAAGAGGAGATATTTGCATTGCACAAAAACATGTTATTTTCTATTCCAAATCAGTGCAAAACCTACTAGGAGATTTTAACAAATAATTTTTCTCTGCACTATCAAATTTAAAATAATCTTTCTTCAAAAACAAAATTTTTTAAAAAGATGTTTTATGTGCAACATATTTCAAAATTCTAATTTTTTCTGTTAAAAATATATGCATAAAAAATAAGGAAAAGCATATTGTGTGTGAATAAAAATAAAATAATTTATTACTTCGGTAAATAACATGGAAAATGGATGGATGTCCCATTCAACAGAGTGCTTTTCCTGATTTTGAACTGTGAGAGTAGTTTCTAAAAATAAATGTCAGAATCAATAAATGTGTAATTAATCACATCCATTGTACTATGGATTAATATAATTATATTTAATAAGAAACATCAACATTATTTAGTTATAATTCATTTACACAAAAAATAAAAATAGAATTTGTGGATAATTAAATTCAATGAACAGTAAAAAAAAATCTTATACAACTATGGAACCACCTCTATTAAAGATATTTATCCATTTGGATAGAGACTATTTCATAATTATAACAACAATAAAAATCTGGTAATTATAAATTATTCCTGTTCACATTATCTTAATGACTTGGTCAAAAGAACATTCATTGACATTCTTGCTTCAAAATAACTTTTAATTTCAAACATTAATATATACAATCTCATCTTAAAAAAACATAAATAATCTTAATTTGGACTTTACAGGAATAAAATTAAAGAAAATAAGTTTTTAAAAATAAACAAATAAATGTAAGAATTTTTACATATTAAATGGAATTACATTGTTCTGCTGAAGAGTTATTTGTTCATTTTAAAAGGATTTATTTATAATGAAAATATTGGAGTTAATTATTAAAAGGCAAGTTGAATTTGTTTAAGAAACATAATCTGAATTTTTAAAAATATGATGCTGAAAACATGGAAATAAGAATAAATTGTATCCATTTTTATACACATACTATTTACATAATACTTGGAATTTGTAAAACATAGAAATATAATATAGCCAGAATCCTAGTTTGCTAATAAAACAGAAGAACACTAAAATTCTGTCTTGAGCATATAATTGACAGTCCCACATGTCACAAATTGAAAGCACATTGAAAGAGCGTGCAGTCATCAAAAGGAGTGATAAAAAGTACGAAGGAATAGGCAAATGCCTTCCTCTTTCTGAACCATTTTGATCTTTTCTTAAAAGTATTATAATATTTCCATTACAACACACCAAAACCTATTTAAAACTTTTAAAAAAAGCAGTTAATTCTGAAACTATATCTGTAATAAATATGCACAATATACTAAGCAATATTTTGCTTTGTAAACTGTCATTTTTCTTCACCTATGAAACAGTTGCTAAACTTAGCCAACGTGATTGTTATAATATATTAGCACAGCACAAACATTTTTATAAAGTTAAGCATAAAATAATGGTAATGAATAGCAAAAATAGTGGCTGACTTTACTATGGACAAAATCTACAATTATAACTTTTCCAAGAGTTCAATATTTATTATATATAGAAAATTAGCTAAAACAATCTTGCAATGAAACAAACTATATGCTGATCATCAAATCAAATTAAAATTGATAAAAGGACTTCAGATGAATAAATGTCATTAATTTCAAAAGTGTTCCATGCAATTTTTGCAAGATTTTTGTCTCTTATTAAAATAAAATGTTTCTGCGAAAATGTACCCTCATTGTTCCACTTATGTTGTGCCTTCAAAATATATACAAGATAAATTGCAACCAGTTAAAAATGTGCTTGTACCACTCTTTATTCCAGTGAAAGTAGTTATATATATATAAGATCATGGCGAGTGTAAGTAATTTCTTTTTCTTTATCCGGATCTATTCTGTATATGACTAGTATTGATGAAACAGTCTTGCTGACAGATAATCCATTTTATTTAACACTTAGACAATTGAACAACACACACAAACAAAGACGGATGACACAAAGGACAAATAAGATATATGCGCATACTACATTGTGATGGAGACCAAAGAAGGATTTTCCAGAGTCTCCGGGTTTTGTATAAAGTGGCAAATGGAAGTTCCAAACTCATGCCTTCCGTGGATGGAGCTTGCTATTGGTGGAAAGATATCGTACAATAGTACATTACGTAAGCTTACTTTAAAAAAGCAAAGCTGTTCATTTTTAAGGAGACACAGTTATAATTATCCTTTTATGCAGGTAAATTTGTTAATTATTTACATGTTTGTTCTGAAAACCAGGACCATTACAAATTAAAAAGTTTACAGAAATTAAAGGGAACTATAACATATATTTCAAAAACTTCAATCTGCAGTAAATATTTATTTGGAGAGTAATTCAATAGCAACCAGTCACCAAACTGACAAACATACAAATGTTTTATTTTAAATTCAATATAACTTTTTCATCAATCAAATAAACACAGAACTCTTACCAGATACTTTTCCAGGGGCTGTAGCATTCAAAATTATTTCTTTTGGAAACTCGCAAATATTAGTGATGAGGATGGGTGAAGTAGAACAAATAATTGTTTTATCTGTAGCCAACCTTTCCGATGGAATACTTTGTGAATTATGACTCAGAGTGTTCTCTGAATCATTAAATGACTCTTTTAAACTTTTCAAATCTTTGAGCACTTTTATAAACACACTCTATGAAAAGAAAAGGTATAATATTAGAAATATTTACCCAAAATTATTGATTTCATTGCAGAAACTTTTAAAATTTCATTTAGACATTCCAGTTTTAAGGTTTTGACCCTTTAAACTATATTTCTTTTATTGCAGATTCTAATAGTTACTATACAGGGTACAATCTAAGAATAGAGTTAAAAATTTCAATTTTATGAAAAAATATATATTTGCTGTATTAAATAACTTATTGTAGAATGATTCTATGTTAGCATTTTAAGAGAACTTACAAAATTCAAATGAAAATACATGCATATTCTTATCTAGTCCCCAGGTTATATAACTAAAGTTAACTTTCCGAAGAAAGGAAATATGTTTACAACTTATATTTTACCTTTTTTTATTCCATAAAATTTTTATTATATTGAAGCAATTGATATTACTTTATAAATTAAAAATATTACTTTGTAAAGGGGTCATTTTTGCATAATACATATAAAAACAAAACTACACAATGATGAATTATATGGAATTAAGTTTTTAGCATACCAATTTATTAGATCTCAAGAATTCTGAAAAAAGTCTAATACTAGTTTTCTGAAATTTACAGAGGACAAAATCTTCAAATGTATAAAATTACATTAAAAATTGAAATTATTTAAATATACAGGCTTCAGAAGGAAAAAAGAAATTAAAAAAAAATCTGCTTCATACCTTTTCAGAGCCACCACATATTACTTTGATATATCCTTTATAATCATCACATAGTTTACCATATGAATATGGTATGATTGAAATTCTTATTCCAATTTGACCTCTAAAGCAGAGTTAATTTTGTATCATTAATATACAGCATTTATATGTGGTTATCAGTATAAATATGTAGCAGATAGTAAAAAGCATAATTAACGAGTTATATGAAAATATTATGTAAGTATAAAAATTGAATATTCATTTTGTTAAATAATATATATAAATACTTGAATAAAATTTAGGATACGGTTATAAAAATTTATAATTACAAATAAAAACATTTAGTTGTAACAAATTTTATACTTATTAAAACTTCTATAACATTCTGTTGTATAATCTTAACATTTATAACTAGAATTTTAAGGAGCAATGATTTTAATGAATACAAACAATTTCAATTTTGGATGTTGATTTCAAAAATTTCAACAACATATCCTAACACACACACATGCACACACAAAAAAAAAAACCAAGTTTAAAAGAATTCTGTAATTACTAATTTTATATCATTATAGTATTGAGATGAAAATAAAGTATAAATATAATTCATCTTCTCTTTAAAAACATAATACACAGTACACAACAATAACATAAGAATTTTAAGCAATAAAACAATCAAATTTTTATGGGGGGGGGAAAGCATATATATAATTTAAACTATTCAAATGTATAAAATATATGGTGCTAATTTGACATCCTTGTTGCCAAGTTGTTGTCTACGTTCAACAAGATGGGCCATAACACATATAACTTCATATTTTTATTATGTGATAATGTGGTTGTCATAGGGATTACTATTGTTAATTTTTATTGTTTTTTCTCTGCAGGAACCCTATTAATTTCAGACAATTTTAATTCAATTTCTTTAAAAAAAATTTTCCATTTTCATTATAATCATTCTTCAAGCTAGCTGCTTCAGTCTGTTGTATTTTGTGCTATTTTCGAATATGGATATTACTAATATTGTTGGTGAGTACCAGGATGCATTTTTTTAAAAAGAATATGAGGGCTGTGCTTTTAATTATTGCTGCAAATAGTGTATTTTTAAACGTTCCTTGTTCAATGGAATTCATTAAAGGAAATCGCAGTTTTTCAAATATTGCAAGTTATCAGCAATTATTAATTGATATACATTATTAATTTTAATATATAATAATTATTATATTACACTATGTTATTAAATGTGATAATTATTATATTATATTACATGATTTTTATATTATATATTATTAGTATATATAATAGTTATTACACTATATTGATATTAACTATTGATTGATACTGGTTGTTTTCAATCTATTCGTATATTTTTTGAGATATATTTCAAAATAGCTCTTTAAAACTATTTTCCTGATAATTTGTTACCACTAGGCCACCATCTTGGATTTCATATCACTTGACAACAAGCGCTACTTGGATCAAATTAATTCTAAATATATCCTTAATATATCTTAACATTAAGATATATTCTTAATATATCATGTATCTTAATTTGTATACATTTTTTAATTAAACTCAAATGATGAAATGTTATTAATCTGATGATTTTCAAACAGAGATCATACACTTGTTTTAATTCAATTTGAAAACTTTTATTGCACATTCAATTAAATAGAAAAAAAGAGTTAACTTATCGTTTACAGAAATTTTTAAAGTTAATATTCATGATTATAAAAATCTTAAGAATATTATCAAATGAGTTTTATTTTTTAGAAGAATTTAAGTCTAATCAAAACCAGAGAGGAATAAAAAAGAATATACAATAAGTCAAAGTAATACACCAAAGTTTAATGTATTAATTGAAAAATATATTAAAGTTATGGTAATAAAAGTTTAATTAGTAACAATTAAATAATTTACGTGTAGAAATTATTTTTGGGTTAATTTTTTTCTAGAGCAATAAGTAGTGCTAGCAATAAAATCCTACCCTAAAATTAATTTGTTGTAGTAAAGGTTGAAAGAAAAATACCATTCAAGTTATACATTATTTTTATAAGGTATTTTTATAAGGTATTTGTACTACAAAAACTTTTCTCATCACACTAAGCAGAATAGAGAAATTTGCTGAAACTGAAAACACACAATTTCTTTTACTTTAAATTAATGACATGGTAAGCAGAATACAGAAAAATTAGTAAAAAAAATTACATAAAATAAAATACCAAGAAAATCATACTCACTTAGCAGAAACTATTCCACTCACGGGTGAGACTGAAATAACATCAATTGCACATTCAATTTTAAATCTGTAAAATATTAAGAAATGAAATGAGAGAAAAAAAACATAGAACATATCTATTTTTTTTTAAAAAAAAAACTAAGAACAACAGTATAGAAAACTTCAAAATACTTTAAGTCTTGCTTTGACAGGTTGATTAGAAGAATTCGATTATCTTTACTTGTTGCTTCTATGGTTAACATCTCAGGTTTTACAGTCCAATATCCTGATATATCAACTTTCTCTGTAATGTTTTCCTCAGTTTTAGAAGTATGTGAAGGTGGATCGATATGAAAAGCCGGTGAATTGGGCATTGATAATCTGTTTAAAGTATTCACTGTAAAATCTTTTACTGGTGGAGAATAATCATGTCTGGGGCCTGTGGTTGCACGTCTGAAAAAGAAAGCAGTTCAGATAAAATAAAATTCTGAAATTATATTTATCGACATCTAATGATCAGCATAAAAGTACTCGACTCTAAAAACTTTTCTTTCTTTTTTAATGATGAAAAAAAATCAAAATATTTTGCATGGCATAGTTTGTTTTTTAAATTTATGTGAAAATAGAAAAAGCAGATTCTCAACAAGTTTCAAATTCATCAAAAAGTTTCAGTGTGAAAACAATTCCAAGAAAGATTTGGTGAATGAAAATTATTACCTCACAAAAATACAGTGCTTTCTTCCCTCTTTAACTATCAAGATCAACTAGCTTCCAATAATTAGCAACATAGAATTTTAAATGCTCTAATGATTCTCCTCAAATGCATAATATAACTACAGTCTGATCTTTATTTTACGAGCCTTTATGTTGCATGCTTTTTCCTGGACAGTAGATTAAAAGATGAATGTCTATATAACGAATTTTCCAAATTCTGAACTTTTTGGGTGTTAAGCGACTTCGTTAAATAAGTCTGATTGTATATAATAATAATTTCAATTAATTAATTAAGTATTGCACAGGATTTCCTGTCTCTCTATTTTATTAGGCAACTTCTAAAGTTATTGTAATTTAAAAAAAGAGTCAGTCCCAGATTTTTTTGGTCTGTATCTATGAATTATCTTGTATTTAATTCCATTATCAATTAATATTAAATGATGACACAATGATTTTTATTTTAACTTAATTTTTGCACTTATGATGAAAGGTATTTTTATTTAAAGATGTACCCCTCTTCATAGTTAATTTTTCTTACAAGCTTATCTCTATAAGAAAATCTCCATTTCAAATATTGGGAAATAATTAAATATATACTGTATTTACTCAATTCTAAGCCGCACCCCCAATTCTCAACACGTTTTTGAGAAAAGATTTAAAAAATTGTAAAAGGTTCATCAATATCAGATACCCAAAAATATTTTTAAAAATTTTAAATGAAAAATAGTAAAAAGTTAATATTTTAATTTATTCTACCAGTATTAAACACCTTCAAATACATACAAGAGCTTATAATTACTCTAACAGTCTGTATCATATGTATTTTGAAAATCATTTGTCATTTCCATTGTCACAACTAACTCCGAAATTGGTGCTGGCATCGCCATTTTCCGACACGATTTCATCTCTTCCATGCCATTCTTTGCATTTGTTATGCACCTTTTTTTTACAAGAATGTATTATGTGGGAATGTAAAAGAATTACTTAAGACTGCTGTACATTTACAAATAAAAAATTTATCATTTTGTTTGCGCTATCAATGTATATTTGTTTCATCTATGTCACAAATTTTCAGTGGCCGCAGATCTGCTTCCGTTTTTCCTGCATATAAAATTACCTCCCTTTTCATATTTGCATCATAATGAAATCATCTTGATGCTATTACCGATATATTTGTTGCTTAGGTGATAAAAAAAAAGGCCATACAAAAAAATTTCTTAAATGCGAGCAGACAACGGTGTTTATGACAGACCAAACACAGGAGATAAACTGCAGAATGGGATAAAGTCATCAATGCAAGTGGCCAGAATGGACAACTACATTTTTCCATTTGAAAAGGGTAAAAATTCAATTTTCCACATTGAACAAATTTTTTGCCTTCCATTCCAAGCTGCACCCAATTTTCAGTAGCATTAACACTGGAAAAATAGTGCAGCTTAGATTCGAGTAAACACAGTATCATAAATCAATTAATACATACAAATGCTTCTCACCTGAACATAATGGAATTGGTGAAAGTGCTGGAACAAGTGTTATCTAACACTGATAAGGCATCAAAGGTCATCTGACTGTAACTTGCATCTTGCTGAACTATATTTAGATGCATCAGATATTTCTTCAAAGTTGAAGCAAATAGTGATGAAATATTTATTTTACTCACATATGTTGAATCTGCAGGAACAATTGAATAATTAAAACTAAATAAATCCCATTTTCACATGCATAGCACAATTTTACTTTATGTTTACAGGATTTGGATTTTCAAAAGCTGGAGTTACTTAATACGATTAAATCATTTATCTGTGATTTCTACTTCTGTTCAAAATCATTTTGAACATTGCTCAATTCACAATAATCTTATAATTATGACAAAATTATAATTTCATTATTAATGCAATCTTTATTCAAAGATGTGTTTATATAATCATGGTTTTCTTACTTACAATATGTTAAATCACAATATTAGATTAATTTTTTAAAAAATTATAGTGTGATGTCCTTGTCAGTCAGATGGTAGTATTCATGAATAAAACTTTTAAAATAAATATTATTTAAGACTACATCCATTAAAAATTAGAATGGCATCACACTTTGTAACTGGAGGTTTTTTTTATTAGATACAGCATCACAAACTTTTAAGAAAATTTAAAAAAAAAAAAAAAGAACAGTAGTATTATTTTAGCAGAGTTTAAAAGAAGAATGCAATATATTTATTAGTAATATTAATTAATTTAATCAAAATATAAAACAAGTAAATAAAAACATGTATCATAAACACAGTTTGTTGCATTTCAGTTGTTTGTTTTCAACAATTTGTTATATTTCTTGTCACTTTTAATCTAAGAAGCAACGTAGTTTATATTTACGTAATATACAAAATTCAGCAAAACTTCTTTCATTATTTCATTTATTGGTTATTAAGACTAGGGTTTTTCTCACCATATGGAACTCGCTCTTCACCAGCAAAAGGAACATTAAAATTTATTCCATGATACAAGGATGTATGAGGGTATTTAGAATTTTCTCCTGATGATCTAAATAAATATGAAAACTTAAATTTATTGAAAATAATAACATAGTTTTACATTACAATGCATATGCAATGACATTTGAAGTCCAAAAGAAGTGAGAAATTTTTAATCACAGAAATGAAATTGAAAACAGACCATTTACCTTCTTAACTGTTGACGTATAATTTCATCTCCATACAATAAAGTTATAATACCAGAATCAGCAACATTGAGAGCAGAAAAGTTTTCTATAGTGTAGGATGCTATCAAAGTCTGAAAAGAAAAGTAGAAATATTTTTCAAATATCAGAAATACTTTAATTTGCTGCTGGGATTGAGAGAGAGATTGTCAAATATTGTAAAGTGGGAATATTTGCTGATGACATCCACAAGGGCTTTTGGTGACGGACCTCGTAATTTTAAATCATGGTCAAGTGATGAGGACGACACCTGAGCTGGCACCCCCTCTCCTAACTACCACACCAAACCAACAGGAGGATGCTTGAGCTCTCAACAGATTCAATGTGCATCGAAAAGTCACCAAATCTTACAATAAAACAAAGACAAAAATGTACTGAACATTTAAAACATACTTTAAGCTCATTATCCAAAAGGACAAATTCAGTTGGATTGATAACCACTTGTTCTTTCGAAGAATTCTTATCAGATCCACCTAAAATGGAAAAAAAAGTACAAGAACTCACAATTTTATCTTTAAACATATCAGATAAAAAACAAAAACTCAAAAGTAAGGGGGAATTTTACATATTGAAATATAAAAAAAAAATCACCAAACATTCAGAAAATTTTCTTTTATTGTATTTTAAAGGTAACCAATTTAAAGGAAAGGAATATATAAAACATGCATAGGGTTTCAAAATTTTTAACTAAAGCTGCCTTTTAAATATTATCAAAACTTACCTGATGAAACTACTACTTTGACAAACACTGGGCGCAAACCAATATTATGAACTTGCAAATTGCTAAAAAATGTTCTTCTTTCTCGAGATACCACAACATCTAAACAATGCCCTACACCTTCTTTTTCATACACTTCAGCTACTTTTAACTTCCCAGTTCCACCATATCCAGCAAGGGGCATCTATATAATAGAATTTTATCAATAACAAGCAGCCAATTATAAAATGTAACTATATTTTTGGTTACATTATTTATCACTAAATAAATGTGTGATGGAAGTACTAATAAAATTAACCCTAGAAGTTACTTAACAGTACAAACAAACACTTTTTTCTGGAAAGTTCTAATTTATGTATTATTTTTGGAATACATATAATTACTTCCAATCAATTTTAACTATGTCTTACAAACTTCCCAAATAGAAAGTGACAATTTTTTAATTTTAAACAAAATCCAGATAAAATGTGCACAAAAGGATATACATGTAGACTTAATACTTAAAATAGTAAGAAAATGAATTTACATTATTCTTTTATAAACTGCAGGAAAAATTGTGATAAAATTTTCATTTTATGCCCTTTTTTCTTTTATGAAGAGTAATTAAAAAGAAAATACATTGTAGCTAAAATCCTATATCTTGACAATTATCAATTAAAACAATTATAATTATCAAATTAATTTAACATTAAATTGGAAACAAATATATTAGAAAATCTAAAAAAGCAATATACCGAAAAAGTTTTTTGGTCATTTTCCATAATAGGCTTTATAGCCAGAAAAGCAGAAGATGGAGCAATTCTTGTGGGTGAAAAGGCTACAGAGATAGACTTTTGTTCCTTTGAAGTTAATCCCAAGATTAAAGTAGTAGTCTGTTCATTTTTGTCATTCAGAAGCTAAAAAAATTTAAAAGATTAAAATTACTTATATATGAATGAAACTAATTGCAAATGAATATAGATTCCCAAACATCAAATTTCTATTCAAAGAACATTAACTTACTTTTTTGAAACTACTATAAATCTCCCATACTTATTTTCTCTATTTACAAAAATGAATTTTAAGTAACAATTTTCATTATTTATGATATAAATTTTTATTTCAAACTAAAGCTCTAAAACTGTTCACCAGTTTTTATACAAAATATTTTAAATCTTTTTAATTAAACTTTAGAAAATGATTGGAAAAGGGTTTTAATACAATTGCCTGTGAACTATAAAAACTTGCTCCCAAATTTAAAATTTACCCATAGTCATTAAATAGAAATTTTTTAAATAATAAATTCAGAAATTTAGACAACAAATATTTAAAATTGTGAAAGTAAAACATGACCACCTGATGCCTTTTGATTAATTATAAGATGTGGCAAGTGGCGTGGAAATTACGGAGTGCCTATCCCCGAAGGGGATGTACCTCCTCATCAGAATTTTTTGGAATTAGTAACTTAAAATGGTTTTACATAAAATAAAGAGAGGAAATGGAATTAATGAAAAGAAATAATTAGATGGGCAATGGCATAAAGCCTGCTAAGAAAAACAGCGAGCAGACGAAGTCCGCCCACCTTGGAACAAAATACCCAATCAGCGGAACCTGCTGGTGGGCGTGAAAACAGAAGGCACGCTCTGTGGGTCGAGCGGCCGGTACAAAAGGAAATTAAGACAACTGTCGCTGTGAGAATTCCTGAGAATGAAAAAAGTATTGTGGGGGAAATAAAGAGAATTTTAAAAAATTTTAAATTAATTTTTAAAACTTTAAATGGTACCTACTTGCACAAATGTCATAAAACAACCTCTAGTTGCATGAAATGTGAACGGGCAATGGGTCAGCCCGCGGTAAAGAAAATTAAATAGGGAATGAAGTCATTTACAAAATAAAAGAGAGCTAAAGTAAAAAAGACCCAGCAAAAATAAAAACAGGGTCTCCTGAGAAATTTCAGGGGAACCGGTAGAAATTTGAGCTGGGGAGAAGATAAAAACAAAAGTAAAAATAGAAGGTCCCATGCTACCATCTGGTGGCCGGGATAGGAGGTAGAGAATGAACTGAGCACAAAATGGAATCCAAGAGGTCACCCTCCTGGTTCCTGACAGCGCTAGTTCATGCTTCAGATACGCATTAAACCATGACTCCCTGCACAGTGCTAGGTAATTACTTGATAGAAAAGGGGAGTAAAGCTAAAAGTAAAAGGAAAGTTTTAAAAGTTTAAAAGATAGTCCCAACGCAATTTAGAGTAAATTTAGATCCTAAGCCTTTTGGCGAAGGGAAAATTTACAAATTGCTGATCAAGAATGGCTCTGGGCCTTTTAAGTGAAGAAGAAACAGCCGGATCGTAGGCTGGCTAATTTTGAATTAGTTCGTTGGGAACTTGAGGAATTTTATTGAAAAATCTTTTAGAGATATTTTGAATATATGGAAGAGTAGGTTTAATGTTTAAATCGCGGTAAATGACTTCATTTCTGATGAACCAGGGAGCACTGACTATTTGTCTCAAAATTGAGTTGGTGAGCCTGTGCAGCTTTCTAATATGGCACATGCCAGCGGTCGCCCAAATGGGAGAGCCGTAGAGCATGACCGAGCGAATGATGGATTTTAAGATGTATATTCTCAATAGTTTAAGTAATTTGCTAATTAGTAACTTTAAAGTTTCACAATGTTTTATAAAATATAGCTGTGTTAGATTGCGGAGGAAAAAAGGATAAAATAATGAAAATATTGCTACAAATATTTTGATAGATAAATTTCCATGCAACATGAAAAAAAAATTACCTTGAATGAACTTTGAAATTTCTCTTTGATAAATAATTTTGCTTGCAAACTTTTATTGGATGAATTCCTCATGCAGAAACTCTTGATTCTGTAATATTTTCAATAATATATTTACAAATTACAAAATAAAAGAAGAAACATTATACAATTTAATGCTGACAGAATACAAAGTGAAGAACTACATAATAAATAAGAGATTTCATATTCACTTAAAATTCATTATTCTCTTTAGTATTTTCAACTTTATAGCATTAATGATACTGTTTTTATAAACAATTTAAAGGAAATAGAATAACTAAAAATTAAGAAAGACTTTCAATGATAAAACACGAGAAAATATTTTTACAAAATTATAAATTCAATTTAGAATTTGTTAACAAGTTCCAAAACTTAAAAATCTTCTAAGAATGTGGGTGAAAATTGAGGAAATATTTGAATGTAATTATAATTGCAGGATATTACTTATTTTATATAAAAAATCAACTGTTTTTTCCCTAGTATATAATGAAAAAAAGTTTTCGAACTGAAAGGAACATAATATTTAAATAAAGAGAATAACATGTATCTTAAAAGCATGTGTTATCCAATATGCAGCTTAACTTTTGTATATTAACTACCCAAAGGTCTGTAATGAACCAAAAACATAAAAGCTAGGTCTACTCTATATTGATTCATATAAGCCTTATATTTTTTAATAAATTTAGAGAATACAAAAAAAATCTTACATAATCAAAAGACTAAATTCAGTGGCACAACAGCCCATGAGGGCCAAAGGCCTACTGTGCATATCTCAGTATACATGACCATAGATCGCTGAGGTGCATGAGAAGATGCCCCAATCAGGTGGTCAGTCTGAAGCGAAACCCCAGTGTTAAGTCCCCAAGCAAGCTTGGTGCTCCTTTATCGACCCACTGAAGGGATGAAAGGCTGAGTCGACCTTTCCCAGCCAAGGATAGAACCCTAGACATGTGGTGTGGAAGCGCGATATGCTACCACTGGGCCTCTATGTAATCAAAACTTTACAATAAAGTGTATATATTTCAAAATTAATGCATTTATTACTTACTTATAGCTTAATTATTCTTTGTTTTTAAATCTTTTTCATTATTTTAAAAGAAAATAGAAAATGTTTTCACCTTTGGCCATTCCAATCAGAATGCTTAAAATTTTTTCTCCGCAAGAAAAATTATTTTTTAAAAATTTCTCAAATACATGTACTTTTAATAAAATTCCCTCATGTACCAGAATAACTTAAGAATACACATTGTTTTTAAATAACTGGTAACATTTTCAGTAATGTAGGTAGGTCTGTAATTTAAAAAATAATTCTTTTCATCACAGAAATGAGAACAGACTTTATGTAAAAGATAATAGACTTTACTCAACATATGGAATTAAAAAAAGAAAACAATTTACAGTAAAAATGTAATACATTTAAGGAGAAAAGTAATTTGTCCACTACTTCTCGAGCCAGAATGTTTAAAATAGTTAACAGAGGTCATTTTAACGGTAAATTAAAATTATAATTTAAAAATAAAAAAGAAATGCAATTTTCTATCAAATACAGTATAATATTTATAAAGACTATAAAATGACAATTTTTAATATGGTAAAACTCAATATATATTTTAATTTTTTTAAAAAAAACAATTTATTTTATTTATTTATTGTTTTTTATAACTTAATGCTTTTACTGCATATAAACCTTTTCTTAGTTATAAAAAGGGAAACTTACATAGTGCTTCCCAGATCAACTCCACCCCAGGATAGATATTTTTTATTGCACTCAATGATATTAGAGGAATTATGATGTCCAGATTTATGTTCCTTAGGAGTCTTTTTAGGAGGTGCATTAGTCTTGAAATTTTTTGAAGACAAGAGATCAGACTCAGCAGTATGCTTGCCATTACCAATTAATTCAGCAATAGAAAACACTTTTCCATGAGGTTGGGCAGCAGCTTGAAGGTGACTGAAACAAAAATTCATAAGCAATACTATAATAAATCCAAAGAATTGCTGTTTTTTTTATTTGTCCATAATTGCAAGAAACTAAAAATTAAACAAAAAGCAATCAACTGTGCCAAATTAAAAATTTTATTTATGCCATCTAATTAAACAATGCTTTTACGAAATGTTAAAATATATTAATAGAAGACAAAACGATCTGATTATTAATGAAACAGTGAGCTACATTACTTGATCCGATTTAGTTAAAATTGTACTGTGAGGCTAATTCTGAACCATAGTTACATAAAAAAAGCATTTGAATTGGCATTGTGTATTTTATATTTATATGCCAAGTGATTACTTTGAGGTTAGCTTGAATTTAATAGGTACCAGCCTCAATTATTATGCCATAATCTTTGATGGAATTGAAAAAATATAACGTCTAAGACAATTTTTTTCAGAAACACAAAATCAACATTTTTTTATTTTATCAGGCATGAAGTTTAGCATAATAATCTGAAAAAAATCTTAAATTATATCCAAATTGTTTAGATAGGTTTATTACACAAATTACTTCAGATTTTCAAAAAATTCTTCAAGTCAGCAAGTAATTAAAAAATGCCCAAGATCAATCGTAAATCATTACCATTTCAGTAACAAATAGATAAAGGTTTCCTAGCAACCTAAGTAATGATGATTGAGTAGAATAGATAGAACTTTATGATATTCCAAATCCCCATGTATTTTTAGGTCCAATAAGTCACTTAAATCAATTAAATAGTTCTCTAAAAAACATTTTTTATGATAACAAAATATAGCAATATGCAAAGGTTCTCATTAAAAAACCTACCACAATGTAATTTTTATCTTGCTTTAGAAGTTTAAATTCCAAATAAATATATGTTCTTTTGATCCTATTTCACAAACATTACCAATAACAAAAATTAGTATTTAAAATGCTATTTTGCTTCATAGGGAGTGTCATCTTAATTCTTCCACCAATTGGATTCAATTTTCTAAAATTTTTTTTACTACTTTGGCTTTCTGATATATATGTATATATATATATATACTAGCTGAAATGCCCGTTCTTCACACGGGTTAAGTTTTAAAAACAAAAATTTATCTATTATAGAATTATAATATTCTTAGTGAGGGTAAAACCCTGTATAAAAAGTAGTATAACCAAAAATTAAAAATATTTTTTTCAAATGAATGTTCACATTAGAAATAATTTTAAGCAAATTGCAATTTGGCCTCAAAGTAAATAATAATTAAACAAAAACAAATATTTCAATGTAAGTGAGAAAATTATCAAGCTAAAGAGTAAATAGATATGAATGAATGAAAATATAAATAAAAATTACAGAAAAGTGATAGCAGTAGTGAGTTTCTGCTATGGGAACTATGGGTGAAATAACCTGCAATAGATGAACTGAAAGAAAAAAATTAATGATAAACTGATTCACTAAATGCTATCATAAATAAGAAATATTAGGAAGACTTCAACTGAAAAAAAATTAAATTAGCATTGCACCCATACTTCATATAATACTATCTAACATCTCTGTAATACATCTAATATACAGTATTAGATGTAATTAAATACTAAAAACATTTAATTAGTATGAACTAAAATCAAAATCTACCTAAAACAGGTCCCCGTTGAAATAGTTCAGAACAAACAACAGTACTGAATGAAACAAATAATAAACCATGTTGCTAAAAAATTAATTATTGAAACAATACTTTTTTGCAACATTTCTATTAAAAATTATTATTTGATTGCAAAGAGCAAAAGAATGAGTACATAAATGATAAATAATTATAATGATAATTGAAATATATATATCCTATATGGACAGTATAAAATAAAACATGCATATGATCTCCAATAAACTATGTGAGGAACAGATAATCAGAAGCAACGTTAAACCATGATAGCATGAGACGTAAAATCATTTCAACACTGAATTTTAAAGAAATCCAGAGGGAAATATGAGAAAATCTTTTCAAGTCATCTTTTTTCTGTGCAAAAATTTTTACAATCACAAATAAAACAGTTTTCTGATTTGCAAGATTGTCAGAAGCAAAGTTAAGTCATGACGAAAAATCCGGTCAAAATGGAATTCAAAAGAAAGTATGAAAATATTATTTAAAAGTCACCTTATCACAGTTCCAGCAAATAGTTTTTTGTTAAAAAAAATTATGCTTTTTTTTCATTTAAAACAAAAATGAGTTCTTTTCGGTCATAGGGACCAAAAGGCAAAAAACAGCGATACACAAAAAAAAAAAACATGGTTACATTCTGGTTTCTCATAAATAGGAAGCATTATCTTCACGATATTACCAACATGTTAACAGCAATTAGTTTGAATTCAGTGTCATTTTCTTTCCGTTATACAAAATTTGAGCAATATTTTCTACATTAAACAAAATATTGAATTTGCCGATGAAGGAAGAATTATTATTAGGAAGGATGAATATTTATCTTCAACGACAGAAATTGGCATAGATATGTAAAACATGTAACATTTATGTGTAAAAAATGTATACAATGCATGTGTATATATACAATCAGCATGAAGAACTGATTGTCAGAAGGAAAATTACGTTGAGCATTTAATGGCATCCATAGTTTCCGTGTTCATCCATAATTTTTCTAACAGATGGTTTTTTTTTGTGAATAAATGGACATGACAAAAAAAAAATTCTGGTAAGAAGTAAAGGTATAGTTTCATTGATTGTAAAAAAAAAACCTTTGATATTTGTGTCATGAATAGGTAATCATGATCTATGATTCTGTTTATAAAAGGTCTCACAAATTATTGTTCGGCTGAAAAATAGACTTTTGAGTCTTTGTATCACATAATTACTGTACCAACAATGATACGCAAGAAAAGGATAGTTCAGAAAAATAAAACTGTGACACTGAAATAGGAATTATAACATTTAAATTAAAACGTTATCTAAAACAGAAAAAATAAGCCTTAATTTTGATAAAATTGCCATAAACAGTTTTGAACAACAACAACAACAAAAAACACATAACAGAAAGTCTGAAATATTTAAAACTGAAATAAAAGAAACGAATTAATATAAAAGTAACCTTACACATAGTATAGAAAATATAATATTAATTCAAACCAAAAGATACATAAATTAAGATTTGATGAAACTACCATAAGCAAAATCTTATACGTGAATAGAAATTCTAACTTAAAATCACAATATTGACAATCTGTTGATCTCAATTAGTTTGAATTGAGTGTCATTTTCTTCAGGTGCATTTTTCTACTTTTTTTGTTACAATGGAAAAATATGGAATCTGCCAATTAAGGAAAAGGGTACTTGTGTATTGGCGTTATCACAGTAAAATTTGCACCACAATATCAAAATAAGATTCTTATGTGTCTTATATGAAAAAAATCAAATTTTGGTGAAAAAAGAGCCAATTTGACAGCGGTGACTGATATTCAGGTGATGACTTAGTTTCACGCTATACATAGCCCAAGTACAACTGTATATTGATAGTATCATTAATTTCAGTTTAACAAAAAGAAAACCTCATACATAAATAAAAATTTGTATTAGCCTTTGTATTCTTACGTATTAGCATCACCACAGCCAAATTGGCGCTAAGCAAATCACGCTATATCCACCAAAATCTGACTAATTTTTTTTAGCGCGTTTTAATCACTATTAGGATGCAAATTTCGTCTTCGTTCCATATTTTGTTGTACCTTTTTCTCAGCCAATAAGCAACCAATTGACCTCGGGTTTTCGGCATTTGTGCCCTAGATGAGCCGAATCATATTTAAATTTAATTTTTTTTTTTTAAGTATAGTACTACTTTCTGTTAGTAAAAAGTTCATTAGTTGCATTATTGTAAAATAGAACATGTGAAAAACGCGCTAAAATTACTTGGCCATGCCAATTATTGATATCTTGTTTAATATAAAAACACGCAAGAATCTTTGCTATTACTGCTTAGGATCCAAACAGTTAAGACTGTATTCTGATAGGAAGATGCATCGGTCTTCCAGCTAAACATGTTATATATTTTTTCAATAACTAAATTAGTTTAATATACATTGTTTTACCTTACTTTTGGTACGATTATTCCGAACCTTTTCTGGGTTTAGATTTAATTCTGTCATTTCTTTTCAGCTTAAAAATTTGATTTATTTTGTATGTTGTCAATTGTATTCATATTGTAATACCTATTTTGATTTAAGGCTGTGTCAGGTTTATTATTCTATTTTCATTTTGACCTTTATGTGTATACATTTGATTCTTCTGTACTGTTTCTGGTTTTAGATTTTATACAGTCATTTCTTTCCCAGCTTAAGAATTTCTGATGACTTAAGTGTTGCTTTCAAAAATTTCGATTTAATATAAGAAGAAACAAACACATAGGTATCAAAGTGTCCACAACTCCAAGTTATTGCCACTGAACCTCATGTCTAAAGTGAATTTCGAAAAAAACTCTTCGAGGTTAATAGCATAACAACCTATAGCTTCTACATGCCAAGTTTCATACTTCTGGGCTGCTTAATTTCGCCGGAACAGCTGAAACACACAAACTCTTTCTTTTATTAGTATAGATATATACCGTATTTACTCGAATCTAATCTGCCATCGATTCTAAGGCTTACCCCAAATTCTCAACATGTTTTTGTGAAAAAATTTTGTCATCGATTCTAAGCTGCACCCCCAATTCTCTACACATTTTTGAGAAAAATTAAAAATTGTAAAGGGATCATTAATATCCGATACTTAAGAAATTTTAATGAGAAATAAGAAGTTCATAACTAATTTATTCAACGTTTTAAAATTTTTTAAATAAATACATGAACCTAAAAAAACTCTAACCATCAGTTTCACATTTTGAAAAAAACTCGTCACTTACATTGTCAAGGTTGACTTTGGAATTGGTGCCGGTGTAGCCATTTTTGGACATGGTGTCATCTTCCTGTACAATTGCATTTCCATGCATTACTTTTTTTAAAAGAATGTGTTATAGAAGAATGTAAAATAATTATTAAAGACTGTTGAGCATTTACAAGCAAAAATTATATCATTTTGCTGATGCCATCAACACATGTTTGTTTCATCCATGTCAAATTTTCAGTGACTGCTGCTTAGTTTCTGTTTTTCTGCATATAAAATTATAAAATTGACTCCCTTTTCATACTTTCATTAAAGTGAACTTGTCCTGATGCTATTACCAAAATGTTTGATGTTTAGGTGATTAAAAGAAAGTGTAATAAAAATCCTAAATACAAGCAGACAACAATGTTTAGGATAGACTGAATACTGGAGATGAACTGTGGAATGGGATATGTCACCAATGTAAGTGGTCAGAATGGACAGTTACACTTTTCCTTTTTAAAGGGGCAAAAACAATTTTCTCCCTCCAACAAATGTTTAGCCTTCGATTCTAAGCCGCACCCGATTTTCAGTAGTATTAACACTGGAAAAGTAGCGCAGCTTAGATTCGAGTAAATACGGTATGTGTGTTTACAATAATATTTGAGTAAAAATATACATTAAATATTTCCATATGTTTATGTATATTGTGTTTTTTTGGTTCAATTTTATCTGGTGGGCCGATGCCTGTTGGCCCCCATGGCATGAGGTATTTCCAGATGATTATTTAATGTTGCCCTCTAAAGTAACGTGAAGTTTATTAGTGACAGTTTCATAATTTTGAAACAGTCATGTAACAAAGACAACATGCGAGTTGCCACCCCATTCTCTGAGCATCCACAATAGGTTGATGAAAGAACTTCGGGCATTGACAAATTTAATGCGCATCAACCTCTCTACATGACAGGTCTTTAGCAGAACAAGGACTCAACCCCTCTCAAAACAATGCCAGCTACAAGTTAATAGTTGGCTATCACAGCCACATGGTTTTCCTAAGACACTGGCTCAAAGCTCTAAGCCTTTGCTGAGTGCTTGGTCATAGCAAGACATAAACAAATAAGCACAAAATTTTAAAATGGAACAGTACTTATCAATGTCAATATTTACTCAAAAGTTAAGATAAGGTAGCAAGAGGCCTTACTGTTCCAGGAATGCCACATATCAGAAACGTTTACTCTTACTGTAGTTATACTACATTAGAAACATAATTTTTACTTATGTAGAAAACTTACCCTTTAACAATCAAAGCTGATGTAGGAGAAAATGATATTGAAATGACAGAGCTCTGCATTGATTTCAAGTTAAGAGTTGCAGGTGATACAGAAAATGCATCAGTTTCATCATCAACAATCATTAGATCATATATCACAGGGAAAGAGCAAATATTTTTGATTGTCACATTTTCGCTAGTAACTGTTCCAGTCTCAGCACATAAAAGTAAACGGTTCTATAAAAAAAATATTAATTTTGTTGATTTATATCATTTTTGCTAACTAAATTCAATTTTATAGAATAACTTATGCATTTTTTAAAAAATAAATATTGAATAAATTAATACATAAAATTTTTATATCGAAATATAGCAAACAAATAATGAGAGCATAAACAAAAAAAAACTTCTCAATATTTATTAATATTTCCATAGTTAAAAAGTCAAATTAAAATTTATAAAATTATTTCATATAAATATTTATAGTAAATAACCATTAAAAGTAGTTAAAAAGCAACATACCAGGTGTCCAAAAAGTATGTGGCTACACTTTCAAATTTTAATTACAAATAAAATATACTCCCTTATGGATTTTTATGCTCCATAAAGAAAAGACAAATTTTTCTTGCACGATTTCATTGGGCTCATCATTAATTACATGCGCTGAGTCTATACTAGTAAACTCATCATCTGCTCAGGTGGCCAGATTTTCTTGACAATACACTCTACTTAACATCATTAATTGTTCATGCCACTTATAAATTATGTATGTTGAAAGTGGACTTCTCGGATGGAGCCAATTTGAAATAAGAATGTTGCAAAACATGGACGTTGCATCATCTAGTTTACATTTCATTAAACAGAAACTTTAATCTTTTCTTTATGGAACATAAAAAACTGTAAGCAAAAATCTTTGCTTATTTTTAATTCATCTTTGAAAGTGTAGCCGCACTCTTCGGACATCCTATATATTGAAATACAATTTAAAATATATATTTTACAGTTATTCTTAAAAAGACGAATTCAGATAATATAAATTTTTCCTCTAAATAAAAATGTAGTTATTTTTTAATACAGAATTAAAACAGATTGGTCTATTTAATTATGTAAACTAAACTTCCCAACAAATAATTATAAGAAAAAGAGAAATTTTTTAATATCTATATTTCACTTGATTTTACATCAAGCAGATATCAAGTTTTTATTTAAAAACTATTCATTATCTAATGACTTTTTCAAAAATTATTATTTTGATAAATACAAGTTTAGACTACTTTAGAAATATCATGTTTTATCAAACAGAGGATTCAACTAAATGACAAAATTTGACAGAAATATATCACACAAAAATTATAGGTAAAGACACTGTTTTTTTTTTTTTTTTTTGATGGTATGAAATATCAAAGAAACTAAAAAAATTCTTAAGTGATTCTTATAAGCCACAGAGTTGAAAAAAAAGAAGACTGAATATAAAAAAAATTAAATGAAAGTCAAAAATATTTTTCACTTAATTTAAATATTCCATCATATTTTAAAAATATGGCACACACACACACAAAAAAAAGCTTTAATTTGGATGTTTCTCAATACAAAAAAATTCAATATGCAACTAGTCTTGTTTTTAAAACTGCTTCAAATTAGAAAAGATGTTTTTGTATTTGCTATTATAACTTATAACTGATATCTCCTTAGATAAAACTAAATCTTCTCCAAATATAGCAAGTTATTATATAGTTCAATCATCTTAACCCCTTAACGATCGATTAATTGTTAAGAAAACGGTCCTAAAAGTGCCTATTTTTTTATTCAAGGAAATTATATAAAACTAAGTACATGTTCAATATATGTATTCATTTTTAATTTTTGGATTAATTTTTAGCTTGAAATACGAAATTTAATTTTTTAAGTAAAGCAAACATTTAGGGTTATAATCAGTGAATGTTGGCTTTCCAACAAAGAGGAAAAACTTTAAAAACATGTGTTTTAAACATTAAATGAATTTTATTACACTTTTGCATGTTATAAATAAACATTAGTAATTTTTTTGTGAAATAAGTTTCAAACTACGAGATGCAAAGGCCAAAATCACAAACTGGACAGTAATATCGAGTTTCCTTTCTGCATTTCTTATTGTTTTCATCTCTTTTGGAACAATAAACTTTGCATTCTCTTGATGGTTGCCACTTCTTATCAGTTCGAGGTATCTTTCTAATAAAATGTCTTTTGATAAAACGGTTGGGGTTATTCTCCAAATTCGGCCGGCCTCTTTTTGCAGTGGTTTCTGATATTGAATACTTTTCAATAAGTTCATCTACTAAAGATAAACGAATAGCAAATGTGATTTTTTGCCTCCTTGTTTTTTATAAATAAGGTACTAGTTCAAAATAGTTTGATCTAACAAATAAAAAAATATTTTCTTATAGTACTTCTTACCTCGTTTTCGAGCAATTCACTAATCCAGGGGTCGCCAAACTTTTTTGACCATCGCCCCCTATATAATTTTTCGAAATCTCCATAGACCCCCACAATTGTAATTTTCAGGTAATTAAAATAAAACTATATATTAGTCTAAATATTTAATAAATCAGAAACAGTAAGTAAAGTAGCTACAGATTTTTTACTTCTTAATGAGATGAGTGTGCCTGGTGTTTCTTGGCAAGGTTCGCTATATTGGGTTCGAAATTAGTCAATTTTAACCATAAATCCCCTCGAAGCTCCACATTTAATTTATTTCTGTTTTTAGTTAAAATTGAATTAACATGACTGAAACCGGCTTCAACCATATATGAACTTGGAAATGTCGTAAAGTTTCACATATTTTTGCTTTATATTTATATTAGTCCAAAATTTATGTATTGTCAAATTTTTAATAAGCGTTTTTGCTTCAAGATTGGACAATAGTTCAGCAAGCTCATCTTGTATGTTGATGTCGACGTTATCAATTTGCGCCGAAAATGGCGCAATAATCCAATCAGGGATGTCAATGTTTTTCAAATCAACAAAGCGCAGTTTAAAATCGTCGGTTAATTTTTGAAGATGATTTGTATATATTTCCAAGTCTTCTTCTTTTATTTTTAACTGTTGCAGATTTGAAAAATACTTATAATCCTTACATAGCAATGAAGATCTAAATAAATTTAATTTTACTTGGAAGCCTAACAGTATTGTCCGAGCTTGGATAATTGTTACATCTTTTCCTTGCAGTTTTGTTTGAACGTCATTAAATTTTCCAAATAAGTCTGCTAAATAAAAAATATGGTTCTTATTGTTTTGGAGTTCATTGCTTAGAACAGGATTTATTTCGTTCAGAAATTCTGTCGTGGAGTCAAATAAATTGACGAGTCGTTGCAAGCATACACCTCTAGACAACCATATAACCTCGGTGTGCAGAAGTAATTGGTTAAATAACTCATTGTTTTCCTCACAAAGAGAGAGAGATAGTTTGGCAAATTTTCTTGATTTAAGAGGTTGAGCTTTAATTTGATTAATAGATTTAATACAAAATTGTAAAGCTTCATGTAACTCTGAACTCAGATATTTTGCTATTAAGTTGTGTCTATGCCCCAACACACAATGAATAGTACGAATACCAGGCACTTTTTCTTTGAGGCATGTAGCAAAACCTCGGTAACGCCCTACCATAGAAGGTGCGCCATCTGTGGCTACTGCTATTATATTTTCAAGCGGAATGTCATATTTATTTAAATATTCTTGTAAACATCTAAAAATTGTCACTCCCTTCCCATCGGTTTCAAGATATTTAGCAAATAAAAATTCATCAATGACTCCTCCTTTAATTTTACTGAAATATCTAACATACGCCATAAGAATAGCAGAAACGCCAAAAACAGATTCATCAAGTTGTATAGAGAACTTGCAATTTTTCAGCTCCGAAACTACTGTGCTTTCTATTTCTTCGGCCATTTCGTCAATACGCCGTTTTACAGAATTTGCACTTAATGGCAAAGACTTTAAAACATTAGTAGAGTCTTTTTTCATCACATTCTCAATGACGTCTTTAATTGCAGGTACTACAATTTCTTCTGCGATTGTGTGGGGTTTTCCCCTCTTTGCTATATTAAGCGAAATCTTATACGAAGCAATTAATCCTCCTTCATTTTCAATTTCAGTAGACTGTTTCATAAAACTTTTTAGAGTTGGTCAACATGTGAATTTTTCTTTGAGTTTTTTGGAAAAATTCTAATTCTTCATTTTTTTTATCTGAATGAAGCCTTTCAAGATGATCTTTCATTTTTGACAGTTTCATGTATTAATTTCCATAAGTTTTTTCGCATATAAGACACATAGGAATAGTTTCATTTGTCGGTGAACAAATAAATCCAAATTTTAAGTAATCCAATGAATAATACCGACATTTCTTTTTAGATACTGAAGCTGTCATTTTTAAATTAGAGTTCTGTAAATAAGTTAAAATTAAGTTGGTATATTATACTAATCCACATTATTAAAGCTTACCTTTTCCCAAGTAACAATAATTAAAACTGATATCAAAACTAAACGAATAGTTTTATAGAAACAATAACTAATTATCCAATGGTAGATATAATAGTAGTAATAATGACACTATACAAGCATTTAATTCTGTTCACAGTTCACAAAGATAGCTGAAAATGCATATGATATTTGCGTTTGTAGCATCCAGTGTAGAATTGGACAAGCGCACATATGCATCTGACTCATATGCAAGGCTCGTATGGTTTGCGATGGAGACAAAGGGCGAACCAACGACACGATGCGTAACTGCCGTATAAAAAAGAAAAGAACTAAAAGAACTAAAACCACACACATAAGAAGAAAGAAAACGGAGTACTGAAGATTCCATTCGCGCTTAATGCATAGAAAGCCAACGGCAGTGTCGTCACTCGCCAAATCTGCGCCAAAGGCTCCTAATTGGTTGATGGGTTCGCCAGCAAGAGACACGGATAAGCCTCAATCGCTCTTCTGGCTACATACTATGAGTCGTGCAAATTACAAACTGGTCACAAGGTCAAGTTGTGACGTCACGGTATACATACGAAAACCCATAAGGAAAAAAGGGGCAGATTGTTTTCTGATTTATTATTTTATTTTTTATAAAGAATATAATATTAAGTCAATTATAAAAATATTTTAAATTTTTACGTACGCAGTTAGATATGTGTGATTTGCGTATTAAGAACTGTTTTTCCTTCGAGTCCCAATAGACCCCCATTCGACCCCTTAGGTCAGATAGACCCCATACTGTTGTTAAATAGACCCCTAGGGGTCTATATAGACCACTTTGGCGACCCCTGCACTAATCTCTAATATATTGGTCTACAATGTCTACTTCTCCGATATTTTTATTGCAGTCAGTGACAAAAAAGTAATAAAAGTACAATCCGATTTACTTCCTGACTAACTGTATAGTGTGTACAATATTAAAAAAATATATTTATTTTTTATCAGTTTTTTACCCAGAATTTTTACCCACGTATTTTTACGAAGAGCGCAACTGAGAGAGAGTACTTGACCTGAGATTAAAAAACCGTATCGCTAATATGTATGTTTGTTGTGTTGACATTTAGTTTAAAAAATAAATAATTATCGCTAAACACCTTAAAAATAATCTGGTGCTGCCATCTGGTGTATAGTTTAAGAAAAAAACAATATTCCGGGTTTAAGAAATAGATTGTTTCAAGCTTTTATGGCAAGTTACTTCTCAACACTCCAGCCCGGAAATATCACGGGCACGAGGAATAGAGGGAAATTTCACCCCGTGAATTTGACGGGAACGAGAGGCAAGGGGTTAAAAAGATCTGAAAAACTTCAGAATTACTTTTACAGATAAATTACTTTTGTAATAATTTTGCTTTGTTATTTTTAAATATAAGTAAAATATTAATACCTGTGTAGTATCTGCTAGAGCAAGTTCAGCTTTACCTACATTAGCTGAAATTCTCAAAAATCCTAAAGGTTCACTGACAACTGATGTCTGCACGGCTGCAGTGAGAGTAAAATTTACATCTGAGTTATCATTACCTGTGCAAACAAAAAAATTTACGTTGAATTATCATTATAACCAATACACATATAAAATTTGAAACAATAAAAACTTTGACAAAGTTTAATTATGATAAAGGTCAAAAATGAGAAACATTTTTATTTAATGAATTAATTATATATATATATATATATATATAACAGTTTTTTGAAATATATAATAAGAATTTTAACTCTTAAATTTTCAAAACAAAATAAATATTTGTGTGTAATAGTGAATACATTTGCAAGACAAATATAAATTGGAAAACATTACATCTTATAAACAATTCATTCAAAATATTTTTTAACCAGGCCATTAACTATTTCTTTTTAACTATATCACATCATATACAGAATAAAATAATCAAATCTACACTTAGAAAAAAGTAATCTGAAGCAGAAATCTTGCAGTAATTTGTAACTTTACTAAGAATTTTGTTTGTTTTCGACCCAAAAGGAAATGATTTAATCCATTACACTGACAGAACTATCAAACAAAAATAGAAAAAATGACAAATGATATAAATCATATTTTGAAAAATATATGCAGCATTTCCATAAAGATTTTGAAGGGGCTTTTTAAATTTCTGAGCTTTATTAGCTATGAAATAATTAATATGAATATCATATATCAACATAAAAAAGTACTTTGATATTTAATTCATCATACTTTCAATAACACCCATTAAATTAGTAGGTGCATATATTGTACTGCATATTTTTTTTCTCATTTACTTTAACTGCAGTATAACTGCTGCACCAAGCAATTTACAGAAAATTTGGAAAAATTCTTCAGGGAGAAGGGGAGGGGGAGAAACTATTTCTAAATCACTTGGTATAGCAGTTGTACTGCAGCCAAAGGAAACAAGAAAAACAGATTTGGTATAGAATATGTACAGCTGAGTTTTATAGGTTAATCCATGTAAGGATAATTAAATTAAATTCTCCATATAACACTTAACTTTTATTTTCCATGTGCAAGTTTTGTCGATTGCTAGCTGAATAAAACCGTTTTTAAAAAAGCTTGGTGTTGACTTGAAACACGACATTCATACAGTTTTTAGTAGATTTTTATACCTAAAATCTTCTGCCAATTGAGCTGCAGTCAACTACATAATAATTTATTGAAAGTTCCTCTCTGCTTATTTCTTCGCACAACTGTATTTTACTTTGAATCATTGTCAACGTGTTGGTATTCCACTATCAACATGGCAATATAACTTGGAACCATGACATAATGTGCATCAAATCTTGTAGGACAAGAATTTTTACTTAAAATTTGGAAGACACTCTTTGCAGGCCTAAATGATCTATACATTAATAGTGATTTCAAATCTGTCAAACTGCTAACTAGGAAATTACAAGGTTATAGTCCAGTGGTCTTCAAACTGCGTTCCACAGAACCCTGGGGTTCCACGGGTCACAATAAAAAAAATCTAAAAGAAACTTATAAATATGTATGCAAAATTATTATTTCTTTGAAGTTTGTATAATTATAAGTATCTAAAACTCAAAGCCTATTCATTAAAACTGAAAATTTTATTTATATATAATGAACTTTATTTTTCAAACTTTTGTTACAGTATAATAGAAGAATATTAAAATGTTTTATCTTTATATATATGCTTCCCACTACATTGTGAATATTCTATTGTTTACTATCATGGGTTCCATGAGAATTTTATACTTGTTAATTAACACAGTATCTTGCATAACTAAATTAGATTTTTAATGGAAAATGCATCATTTTGCAATTGTGGGAAAAAACACATATATTGAAGGGAGAGGAAACAACTTATGAACAGATTCTACGTTAAAATCTAAATTTATGAAAGAACAGATCCTTAATTTTATGTTGTAAGTTCATGAAAAATACACGGTATTTCTCACACAGCTATAAACATTTTATAATGACATTCACAACATTGTATTTAAGTGAAATACATTTCTCAATGTGAGTGGCTACAAAAACAAAGTATAAAAACTAATCAAAATGCAGAATATGAAATGCAACTGCAAATAAATTCAATAGACATAGACAACTTGTGTGAAAAAAAAAGCAAGCACTTTCCTTGTTACAAAATATAATGCAAGGGTAGGTGACACTTGGATCATAAATTGATATTATTAATGAGTAAATTATATTAGAATTCTCTAATAATAAATGCAATGCTTCTTTTAACTGCCTTTACATAAGGTACCTATAATATGTTGATCTACTTTAAATATGATTTTCAGGCATATTCTTCTAAGTATGTAGGTGGAATGGGGTTCCATGAAAACACTTTCTAGTTCTAGGGGTTCCTCGAAAATATCAAGTTCTAGGGGTTCCGTAAGTTGAAAAGTTTGAAGACCATTGCTCTAGTCTGTGATTGAGAATTAATACTAACTAAACTCAGTGGCACAACAGCCCATGAAGGCCAAAGCCTACTGTGCCCATCTCAGTCTTCATGATCATGGGCACTGAGGTGTATGAGCAGATGTTCTTGTAAGGTGGTCAGTCTGACGCGAAACCCCAAGTGTTTAGTTCCCAAACAAGCTTGGTACTCATTTATTGACCCGACAAAGAGGAGAATTAATACAATTACAACAAAAAAAGTCCAAATTGCACTTTTTCTAATATTTTATCACAGCACTTAACCAAATTAGGAATAAAATTTTTATTTCTTATAATTTCTAAATGTCTGATTTGTTTACGCTAGTTCTCAAGCAATTTTGATGATTCAGTTATACCTTTAGCTATTATTCAAAAATCCTTAATTTTAATAAAAAAAATTAGAATCAATATTTTGAATTTTAAAAATTGACAAAAAGCAAACTTGAGACTAATTTTTTATGCAGTTATTACTTTTAAAAAATCCAAATTTTATTTTATTCAGTATAATTTTTTTCACACACATTAACTAATATATCTCCTAAATATCCATAATTTGACTTTCTAAAGAGGAAAAGCTCCAATTTATACAAAATAATAATTATTAAAACTTTAATTGGGTGACAAAAAAAAAGGAATGATATAGAAATTTGAAAGGAAAATCCAATAAATGTAAGTCCAAAAAAGGTGAGAACTTTCTGAAAAAATCAACTAGATATCAAAAAATGCACACACATAATCCACATCAATTCATATCTCACTCACCAGCTTCAAATATAATGGGGATCTCAAGCTGAGATACGGAAGTTTCATTCTTTGAGCTTGGTAATCGATAAAGCATTGTCTTAGGTGATAATATTTTCCAACCAGTTGTAGATGGGAAATTTTGATTCTTCATCTGATTCAAACCAAATGAAATGCGATTATCTTTTGAATCCTGTAATAAGAATATTTTTAAAGAAATTTATTAAAATGCAACATAGTTTTTTTCATTGATTATGAAAGGTCTAAGTTTTTTTTATTATAAAAAAACATGCAGAGTTTTTGTCAAGAACTTTTTTAATCAAACATAAATGTGTGGATATATGAAAATTTGTTTTAACATAGGAAATTGCCATAATTGATAAACCAAGAATGAAGTAAAACATTTTTAGAATAACATTTTAAAAAATTATTATAAAAGATACACATGAATAAAATTTCTAAATTAGTTTGGAAAATATTATTTAAAACATCATTTGCAATTTTTATATACATTTGTATACACACACATATCCTAAATACACAAATATTTTGAGTTCTGGAATGGATAGAATAGTGGCCCTTAACTTACATGTGTGTGTGTGTCAACCATAACTATTTAAATAAAAGTTAAAGTTATAGATGACTTCTTAATGAAAAGGTTACAGTGTAAATATAATGTATAATAAGATATAATATAATGAAAAAAGGCTTCCTGAAAACTATCATAGATTGCACACAACCAATTTTGATAATTTATAACTTAGATTTAATTATTAAAAATAGATAATTGCAGTTTACATTCTCTGCATAAAAAAACATGGATTTTAAAATAAAAATCTTATGAAAAACATTTTTAATAACTTCAAATCTAATAACTTACTTTAAAAATTAGAAATTATTGAAGTTTTCGATGCCAAATGCAATATACAATTCTTAATTTTGTGTGTGTGTGGATTTCTGAATTTGCTTTAGTGAAATGATTTCTGCAAAGGTTTTACAATGCATTTCATGATTGATAAAAACACACTCAACACAAAAGAAAATATAAGACATAATAATAATGCCTCCTGATGGCAAGTCAATGAATTTGTTCTTTGCTTATATAAAATGAAAATTTTATAATAATGTACCATCACCTTGGGGGGGGGGACTCTTATTGTAAGGGGATTGATTTAAGTTATGAAGGTTTAATAACAAATTTTTCTCAGAGCTAATGAAAAATTACAGATATTATATGTAACCCAAATTTATAAAACCAACCTTTATCTGTTTAAGTACATTATGAGGCAATAATGTTTGGTATCCACAAGGTCTAATTGTTTCTTTTATTTACTTATAATATATGTAAATATTTAATAAGAAAAAGATTTAAGAATAGAGTAATGTTTTGGAGAATTCAGGACCAAAATGAATTAAAGAAAAACTCTTTCAAGAGAATTAAAATTAAGAATCATTCCATAAATACATTAAAATATATTTTGAGGCATTTTAACTTCATATACAATTAATTTGAGAAACAAACTTAAATGTTTCCCAGCAAAATTTTGTACTTAAATGTTGTTTTGCTAAGGATTTTATAATATAGATTTTAAAATCCATAAAACATATAACTGATTCATAAACATGAATAAATTGAACAGCAGTAAAATACAGGAAAAAATTTATCATTTATTTATGTTGGAACTTGGAAGCAACATGAAAGCCACAAGAGATGAATCTCATAATTTGAGGCATGGTCAAGTAAAAGATCGAAGTTGAGGTGGCACCACACAGGCCTCAGGAGTTCCATAAACAGATTTAAAACAAAACAGCCCAACTAAATGATGGGTCTTGATCAGAACAATTGTTAATTGAATTGAATGCAAGAATGCCAGTCTCAAGCTCATGATTATGTAGCCATGAAAAATAGAAAAGTTCAACTGCATTTCTAAACTATTTACACATGATACAAGAAATTGATAATATGTGTTTAACCCCTTCGGGGCGAGCATCCCACATCTGCACCAGCATGAAACGCCGATAGTTCCTGCCGATAGTATCCGAGCCATGCACTTGGAAAGTTTTTTTGGCAATAAATGGCATTATATGTCCATAAGGTTTGAGATGCATGAAGATCTGACCTTCTCAAAACGAGAGAAATATAACTCACATACATGTGGTTTTCGTTTTATAAACATAAGGGGAACAGAATGTTTCCAAATTGAATGCTTTATGACAGCTCTTCAAATGAACATGTAGTTTTTGTTTATAGTGAAGATGAGAGATTTATTTTTGCTAGAGCATTTGGTTAGGGCTTGCAATGTAGTTTTTAATGAATAATTAGATTTGGTAGACAAAATTATTATTTTTTTGTTCACTTTTACAAGGTCGAAGCATCAGAAATGTTTAACTGAACTTTTTGGTCAGTTAATTACGAATTTTGTGATAATGATATTTCCAACATCTGTATGCCGATTAAATTGATTTAAATTTAACTACACAAAACCTTCCGGCTGTGGCAGTATGCACGCATTTGCATCCTGAAAGGATTAAAAAGTCAGGTTATATAGATACCAAAGTAAATTACATTTTATCCACTTCTATTTTTACAAATTATTTTTGTATAAATGAAAATATTTGACAGTAAAAATAGCTCTGACACTTCAGTTACCCATAAAAGCAATTATTTTTTAAAAATCCTAAATATAAAATAGACAAAATATAAGATTTACTTTGTTATTTTCTGGTGTGCTATCAATAAACTTCATGTATCAAAGGGTACCCAATAGATTAAGAAATTTTCCTTAACTGATATAAAATAACTCTTATTCAATTCAATTTGAATTTAATAGTTCTACTACAAATTGCCTGAATTTCAATGTTGTAACAGATCAATTTTATGAGCTTTTTTTTATTTCATTAAATAAAACTCAAAAAAAAAAAATAATTAAGACATTAAAATAAGAATTTTAAAAAATACCATACTTACATTAGATAAACTAATGCATAAAGGAACTACTGCACCACATTTATTAGTTATTGTAATGTGTTCTGTTACAGTACTTCCAGCAATAACTGATCCAATGTCTAAATTTTCTCTACCATTGCTAGAAATTGAAATGGAAGGCCTCAAAGATTCATATTGAATTTTTGTTTTCAAAGATGAATTGCCAATTGCAGCTGTAGTTATTTCGTTAGGATTTAAGCATGCAGCGATCTGTAATATAACAGTAACCTTTCCTTCATATCTTGGGCTCAGTGTAACCTTAAAGGAACAAAAATACAGGATTAATAAAGTATTTATTTATTTAAATAAAAAATAATAAATTGGTATTGTTAGTTAGCAAGATGCAGGTGATAAATTTCTAAATATTACTAAGAGTCGCTAACGAAATATCGTCAACTGCAACCATTTCCTGTCGTTTTTCTTGGCAGTTATCATTAGTAATACTGTAAAACACAATGAACCATTAACAGCTTCTGTTTGTTCATGCTTTACGTATAGTCATTGAAAACATTTACTCGGTGAGATTTGCCCAGCGATTCTAACACTAGCAATAAATTTATTCCAGTATTTATTTTTTAACACACTTTTTTGAAACGAGAGGGGGAACATTAATGATTTGCTACTTTTGTTTACAATTTTGCCCACATGTAAATTAAATTTGAATTTAACATGCTAGTTACACATAAAAGCTGTATTTAAAAAAAAAAAACAATTTTCATGGTGCATCAGACTGACAGGGAAAAAATAAACAATTGTTAATAAAATACTATATAACTGAAGATTTATAAACAGGTGAATAATAAATCAATTTTATGACTCAGATCTCTGAACAATAAAGCAGAGAAAAATATGCATGTAATAAGTATATGCTTAAGAAATAAATTAGCTTTAAAATACAACTCATTGAGCACACTTTATCACAATACAATGTACAGATAATTGCAAAACCAATAGAATCAAAGATATTTTATAGATTTATTGTATATATCACATCTCTTCACTGACTTGATTTCTACAAGAACACACAGTAATTTGATTGTAAAATCTAAAACATTTTATCATTATTTAAGATAAATATATCCATAAAAAATTCTACAAAATACTTTAACTAAAAAATTTCTATTTATATTTCTCAAATAAGTAAATTCAAACACATTGCATATTTTATTTTTAAAAAAGACATCTATAGAGGAAAGAATAGAATTTGGAGTATATTACGCTCAACTATAATTATAAAGCTTTTAGATAATTAATACATTACATTTGACACAAAGTAAAAAGTTTACAAGTGTGTTTACATCACCAACTCATGCCTATTTTTAACAATAGTGATGCTAATTTTCCAAGCATATTATAAATTTATCTCACTAAGATGTATTATTTTATTTTATATACAATCAGAGATAATAAAAAAATGACTGAATAGGGCCAACTTATTTAGAACACTGAATTTGTAAAATTACAAAACCACTATTCTTGACCAAAGAGTTATGAACTATTGTTTCAATTTTGAATTTCTTTCACGTAATTTTGGGCCCCTTTAATCTTGATAGAGATATATAAATGTGTAATACATAAATTTATGAAGTCGGTGATGTCTTCTTTTTGCCATACATCAATAATGCTTTTTATTATTTTCATTTATTTGTTGTACATAAGAATAAGTAAACTAAACTCAGTGGAGAAACAGCCCAAGAGGGCCAAGGCCTATCTCAGTTTACATGACCTTAGGCACTGGGGTGTATGTGCAGATGTTTCAGTCAAGTGGTCAGTTTGACACAAAACCTTTAGTGTTCCAAGTGAGTGTCCCTTTAGTGTTCCAATGAGTACCAAGCAAGCTTGGTACTCATTTATCAACCCACTGAAGGGATGAAAGGCTGGGTCAACATTGCCCAGCCTGGGATTTGAACCCCGAACCTGTAGTGTGGATACATGATACACTACCATTCAGCCACTGGGCTTCAAGGATAAGTAAAGATCTGATAAAAATTGGCCTTCTGATATTTATATTTACAGTCACACCACAAAGAAAGAGTTTTTAAAGAAATATTTACTTCTTTTCAATATTGAATGCTTCAAATTGTTTTACATATCTATTCTTTTACAGAATAAGACTAGAATTTTACTAATTGAATAATAAATAGAAAATAAAATCCTTTTCGTTAAAAAGTTTATCAACTGTTTCAGTCTAAAAAAACACCTGTGTATTCCAATGAACATATACATTATTGCTTATGTTCAGTAGCAATGAGAGAATAAAGTACCAAAATTTTAATGAGCTAGAATGTTTTCTAAGATTTTATTAAGAAAACAAAAAAGGGGCATACTAATAATGATAACAAGCAAAAAATTATTTATTTTCAAAACTCAGAGAATAAGTTCATTTTAGGTAACAATAATAAATAGATAAAAAATTTCAGATTTCAACATTTTTCATTAAAAATGAATACAATAAATGGTTAAATGTACATATAATGCACCAAGCTTTTAAATAAAAGAATTCCCAGGATTTTTTTAAAATTTAGGTTTTTTATAAAAATTAATACAACACCGGAAATTCTCAATTAATTTACGTCAGTTTATGTGAACATAAACAGTTATTTATATTCTCAATTCGGCTTTAAAACAAACTTTTTTAATGCAATTTTCTATTTACATAACTTATTTAGATTTAACACGACTAATCCAAATTCTAAGAAAAAAATTTTGCTTTACTTTTATTTTTATAACTGTAACATTGGTGATGAAGAATGTCACTATTTCCATTTGTGAGAATCCTCCGAATTTTATAACCTCAATGAGGAATTTAGTCTGCTTTGAATACCAATTTCAAAAATGCAAACAAAGTGAAAAGTGCCTTTTTGATGCTTATAAAATTTAAACAGAATTTGAGGATAATACATTGTCATATGAAGCACCCTATGATACTTGCTTTGGTGTGACTGAAATGTTTCAGACACATAAAAACAAGTTTCAGAAAAAACAATTTATACAAACAGTTTTCCCTGAAATAAGAAGCACACTCAGAATGAGCAAGCCAATGATTAAATTTTTATTCATTCTTAAATCAACAGAAACATTGATTCCGTAAGAAGATAGTCCTAATTTTTTGGTTGGATCCTAGCAGAGTCCTCATCCTTGGCGCAAATTATTTTGGTTGGCGATAATTGCATCATCTTGGTAACCTTACTTTGATACACTAGATATGGTAAGTCTAACTATTTCTGGAATTTTCATATTTTGCCATTTTGTAAATGGGCATTTCGAATTTTGTCGTAGGTCACCGGGCTGTAAGTATGGCTGCGTGTGTGAGTGAATATATCTTAGAATTTTTTACTTTGTTGAATGCAAAAGATAAGAAAGAATTAATTGAATGTTGTATGAAGGAAGGATTAATTGCTTTGAATTATAAATGTCCTAAATGTAATGGGCGAATGGGATTATATACAAACGAAAGAGTGTTGTTTTGGATAGATATGAATGGAGATATTGAAAAAAAGGTGTGAATGCGCATGACATTTGCAGAAGAATAAGAAAGAATTTGTGATCTGTTACGTTGAATCCTCCACTTGGAAAGGATTAGCAGTGCTGTTTTTTTATTTTTTACCTTAAATGTATTTGATTAATCTCTGCATTGTTTACATATATTTTCATTACGCATCCACCTTGTCCCGCTACATTCACTTGCTGCTATTGTCATTTTTGCTTGGCACCATCTCGTTCTGTTTTGGTGTTTTTTTTGGTTTGTCGCCAAGGGTGTGGGCTGTCCTAGGATTTTACCTAATTCAGTTTCAAGAAATTACAGATGAATTTCACTAATGGTGTATGAAGACGATAAAGTCATTTCTAAAGATTTTCAATAATACTGAAGTCATATACAAACATATGACTTTTTATGTGTAATGCATATTTTTTGCCTAATTCTTGTGTTCATGAATTAGCAACATGTTTCTCCCCCCCTTTGTAAATGATAATTTATTTTGTATGATATACAAAACATTTTACTTCATAAAGATTGCATACTATCCTAACATGAAAACTCAGCGCTTGGTAATATTTTTGCTGATTTTTTCAGACTAAAACCAATCTCCTATTTTTCCATTGATGCAAAAAAATTTTTACAAGAACTTTTTTTGTGCATATTCTTTAGGAACGTATCAATTCTATAAAAATAGAATTAGGTAGATATGAATAATAATTTTTTGTAGTATATATATAATTTACAAATATACAAGCACTGATTATACATTAACTATTGACACATATTTTTTGTACTAGAATATGTGACAAGAAACAGAAAAGTTTTTAAATAACACAGCATTAAAATAATCATGTCATGCAAAGGAGCCACAGTTTATGAGGAACTTTTCCTAGTAAATATCAATGCAAGCTTTTATTAGTAAAACATAGCATTAAAATGCATATTCTTGCAATTTTACAAATGACTATATAGGGTGTGCATATTTAAATAGCTAAAAAAACTTTACCCGAATATCAGTTGTATTGCCACTGCCTCGTGGAAACATGCAGGGAAAAAGTACTCCAGTCATTTCTAATGACACTGATTCTTCATTTATATACCCAGAAATATAAGATATATGGTAAAAGTACTGAAGAGTATGAATATTTTGGATGGTTAAGGTCATATATTGAGAATCTCCAACAGATATCTTTTCAGGGAAAAACAACTCATTTGGTCCTTGAATAACAGGGAAAGAATGAGATATTGCTCCTAAAATAAAATATCAAAGAAATAAAATTGAAATATATGATTTTCATATGTAAAGAAATAAATATTTGAAAATAATTCACAAAGAAAATGAACTAGTCCAATTTTTTTCTTACTTTGAAACAAACATTTTCTTTTGTTTATTACCAAAAATAAAACTATGTTACATTGTTGTGTTTAAATTAGCCACCCTACTGGTCTGGTGGTTAGTGATGTAAACATATAATGGCTGTGTGGTATAAGGGTATTCTAAATAGATGTTGAGCCGCAAGTAATCGTGAGGTTGATGGAAGGGGAGGAGAGGAGGGAGATCCCTCCTCCAGGGTGTTCTTAAAATTGGGGTGAAGCCAAGCCAAATCATGCAGTCAGGAGTATCTTTCTCAAAGCTATAGCTAACGACAGTACATCTAGCTCTTTGCCGCAATTAATTTCATGGGCCTCGATCTAACACCATACCGTCAGACAGGTGGCATTAGCAACTACAACATACATTAACCTTTATTGTCTTTTAGAAAAATAATCTTATGAAAATATTCTAGAATTCAAAATTACATAGAAGTTTCATTTTTTAAAAAATTATTTGATTATTTTTAAGGAAAAACCAATACTTAATTTTGTAGAAACTTACCTTGCATTGAAAATGGCAAACAAGAAGGGTTGCATCCTGTTAATGGTCCTTGAGACATGGAATGGGGCATTGCAACAGAAAGCATGGGTGTGGGCAAGCTTTCTTGTGTGGAAGGGTTATGATATGGACCATTGTGTAGATAATTACCATACTGCCCAGAATTATGTGGAAAATATAAATTATGATGGAACTGTTCTTGAGGATTTAAGTACTTCATGCATCCATACTGAGCATGTGGATTTTGGAAAGAAACTGCAGTACTACACGAATTTGAGCATGATGAAGGAGGTCGGGTACTTGGAAAATGTTTTTGTTTAAGAATTAGACAATTGGAACATTCACACAATTTTGCTTCCTTATCATCCTTCATACTATTTGATTCAGTGTTAGAAATATTCATGTTGGAAGGAAGATTATTTTTCTTTGCACAGTTTACAGAAGTTTGCCTTTCTATTTCTTTATGCATGCTAGTTTCTGATGATACAGTAAATGTACCGGTACTTTCGTTTTTATCTCCACATATAGAAGATAAATATTTTGCACATAAATTTGTTACATTTCTTGAGTCGTTAGATTTACTTTTGTTTGATTTAATAGAGTGGGTTTTGTTTTCAGAAATACAAGCCTCTAATATTCTATCTGCCAAAGCAAGAGGCTGTGTAGTAGATGCTTCAGAAAGGAGCTGTGATAGAACACTTCCTCGGAGAATTTCTGTTTCATTTTTGCTTAGATATTTCTTATCAAGCACATCTGTTAATGCACTTTGTTCACTTCCATAGACTGCAAATAATAAAATATTACATTGTAGCTATTTACAAAGATAAAGAATTATTTATGAGATCACTTTTATAAAAAATATTAACTTACTACTGTAAGGTTAGAAATATCTAGATTTTTTCTTTGAAATGCTATTTTATATAAATTTTTACATTCTCTAAGCAATTGTCTAAGAGTTCTGAATCATTTTCTAATATAATTAAATATGATACAGTAGAATTGCTTTTCAAGCGACCATTTTCCTATTAAATATCGTTATCTAAACAAAAAATTTTGTTTTTATCTAGTTTATGTAAAAAAACAAATGTCACAAGAAAGATATTAATGTAAATTAAATTTTTTGAGACTAGAAATCAAACATTAATTTGATAATGTAAAAGAAATATTGTTCCAAATATTAAAATATTTTGAATTTTTACAGTAAAATAAGGCACTTTAATATCTAGGACAATTTCTATTTCAGTTAATACACCAAGATCAAGATATCCAAAAGTGAAACATCTTGAACTTTTTTAGTGTGTAACAAAGTTTTTCTCTTTCCAAAAAAACCTGTTTATATTTTTTAAAAAATCTATTCCCCCCCCCCCCTCCACAATTGACAGTATGATTGGGAAACGAAAAAAATCCTTATAGAGAAGCAAAATTTTCATTTCCAATTGTTTTACAAGAGTTTCGAAAAACAGTTTCAGAAACAGTTAAACATTTATACAAATAAGAAGTACTAGTAAATCAAAAACCATATAATTCGAAAGGCAAAATTTAGTAAAAGTATATTGTTTTTCGAGTACTCAATTATTTTTTTTCAATGCGTTTTAAAAATTGGAAAATAGTAAATACAAATTCAACTAAAGTAATAATAATGTAAACCTGTTATAGTAAAAAATATTCTCAATCTTACTTGTTTTGTCATAATTTGAATCTGAATACATGGAACTTTCTTGAGACCTTTGATCAGAAGTGGGTTGCCCTTCAGTTATCTCAAAAACAGATTCTGTAGACTCTGAGAAAACGGACGAGTCTTCGGGAATTTTACGAATGGGTGTAGACACATAAGTGCCAAAAAAAGGCTAAATCACAAAATAAGAAAAAGAAATTCACTATTTACAAAATGGAAAATATCTTTAAATGAAGAAAAATTTTTAAACAGTTGCTTTTCTTCTACAGTTAATCAGATCAATTAAAAGTAATGAAATATATAACATGTAAATTTGACATACTCGTTCACGATTGGAATCTTCAGAAAGTCTTCCAAGAGTTTCAGTACGTGCACTAAAAAGTGTGCCGATAGAAATATGTCGTCCAGAATTTTGTAAAAAACTGTTGTGAAGTTCTAAGTACCAAGAAGGAGCAGTAACTTCATTTTGTGAAGGTGGTGAAAAATCGCTAGTGACACTGTCCTTTGAATTATTCCCAATCTAAAAATATAAAGAGCTGTACATCATCTTAAAAAAATACCATGGATTACAAGAATCTTGTTAAAATTGCAACAATCCTATATCATGCATTTTTTTTTCATCTTTTATATACAATTTATTTCCAAATGTATTAAAATTAATATATAATCAAATATATAAGTTAAAGCTTAATTGTAAACTTTGTTGTCAAATTAAGTAGACAAAAATAAATACAAATTTGTTTCTTGGTATTTTTTACTAAAAAAAACTCCTATAGAGGTTTTAAATTTACCAAATAATGAGAAAGTAAAATTCAATTGACACTTTTTCAATATCTTTTATTGCCTGAACAAATGTATTTCATTGTTTGACAAATGTCTATAAAAATACTATTTGTGCTTAAATAATTACAAACTAAAAAATAAAAATTTGACATTGCAATTTGATCCCCAAATTGCCTATTGTGTAAAGAAATTATTATAAATGAAAAAGTCATTTTTCATTAAGAAAACTGAATAAAAATATAAATAATACTTAAAATTTTAAAAATTTCTTTCTTTAAATCCCTTAAATTTCTGTATTATAATTTAACTTTGAACTAAATATTCAATACAATACCTGCCAACTTTGTAAAATGACAAAGCATAAAATAATGTATAGTCAAGACTTCAAGCAATTTTTTTCAATAATGCAAATAAAATTTTATATATACAGTGGTGGTCAAAATTGTAGATACTTTTTAAAGTTATGTTTTTAAAGTATGTATGCTTATAGAAAATGTTACATAGCACAGAATGCAAAGTCTTTTATATAATTTTAAAGAGAATTTAATACTGAATTCACCACACAAAAAAAATTCAAATATCTGCAATGCAAAAAAATTATGCTGCGAAAACTATCGATAAACATTAGATACTGATGAAAGCAGCGAGTTATCAGATGGGTAACTTATTTTATATAACAGCTTCACATCGATATTTCATTGAGCTAAAATAGTTTTAAGCTCTTCCTTTGTTATTACATGATGCCAGGAAACAATTATATCCTCAATTCGGTTTTTTTTTTTTATTTCATGGGTACCTCATTCAGACAAGTTTTCAAACGGTGCCATGTTTTCGATACGGTCAAGGTCAAGACAGGTTCCTGGCCAGGAAAACGATATTTAGTCAAGAAGCAATGATGTAAAAAAAAAAGTAGATTGGACACCTAGAAAGAGATACGAGATGAGAAAGTGGTCTTTCCTATGTTAAAACCTCAAGCCAGGAGGAGTGATTCAGCGACATCACCAGCAGACTGAGAGTTTTGTTTGGAGATGCCAGGAAACAAATTTAATAAAAAATAAAGTCGGAAAAGGCCAGAGAGAGAGAGAGAATATTAACATCGCACTGATTAGCAACACAAGGGCTTTTGGCGACGGTCCGCGTAATTTTGAACTATGGTCAAGTGACGCGGACGACACCTGAGCTGGCACCCCCTCTCCTAACTACCACACCAACGGGAGGACGTTTGAGCTCTCAACAGATTTAACGTGCATCGCTCCCCTACACGGCGGATCTTTAGTGGTACTAGGATCGAACTCATGATCCGATGCCTAGACCACTCGGCCACCGCGGCCCAGGAAAAGGCCAGAAAAGACACGGCCACATCTGTTGATGACAGAAGAATAAAATACTATGTGTTCAAGATAAAAGAATGACATAAATAGTCATCAGTTATTTGAATGTGATGCTGGTGTTTCTGTCAGTTCAAAAACAACCTGCAGAAGATTAGCAGATGTTAAACTAAGAGGTAGAATTCCACGAAAAAAAGCCTTATCTCAATTTACAGCAGCGCTAAAAAAAAGACTACAGTAGTCAAAAGAACACATTAATTAGACAAATTATTTGTGGTAACAAGTTATATGGAGGGATGAAACTAAAATATTGTTATTTGGTAGTGATGGACAAACATATGTAGAAATCCTTTTTTTGTTATTTAACACTGTCTTTATCAAGTGTATACACAAAATTGTGTGCACTAAAATAATACATGAATCATATACTAGAGATTTCATAAAGAAATTAATACCTCAAATTTACATTCATCTTTTAAGATGTCTTCATCTTTTTTAAACATTTCAATTGCTTCATCTGAAATATGGTGTTAAAATTATATAAGTAATTACACTTAATAAATATAAAAGTAATCATCTACAGAAGAAAAAAAAAGAAAAATGATGCAAATCATTTATGAATCCATCACCTGTATTCACGAATTCAGAATCTGAAACTTCTAACTGGTTTTGGTAAGCACTTGCTATAAATTTTGTAATGTCTTTATAGTTAAGCTCACAGTCAAAAGTTTCATCTATTGCAGTATTTTGGAATGTACTATTCTTTGCTGGCATAAAAGCACTTGCATCTTTAGAATATTCCAAAGAATCTTGAAAAAAAAAACAATACATAAGAGAAGAGCATTTATTTGAAAATAAAACTACACCTACAAAGCAAAATATTAATATTTAAATAATGATACATAAATAATCAAAATTATCAATAAAATGAAAACTTTTAAAAAAATCAGTATTTTTGACATATATATATGACAGGAAATACATTTTATTAATAAACCATAAAAGGGATTTGTTGTCTCACTACTTATTCCAGTGAGTGAGTGAATATTAACGTTGCACTATTCAGCTACTTGAGGGCTTTTGGCAAAGGACCTCGGAATTTTGAGCAGATACTGATCAAACCTTTCTACAACTACATGAAATATGTTGCAGTGTTCATCATTATTTTTAACAACCAAAATATTGCATTTAAATCAATTTTTTTAATACAGCACAAAAACTTTAGTTAACACAAAAAAAAAATTATAAAACTCATTTACCTTAAAATATGCAATTGATTAAAATATTCTACAATATTGAAATCTTCCTTTTCCTTAGCATTTAAACAGCTAAATTCTTTCAAATTTCAAAAAAGTGCAATTGTCTACACACACTGTAACAAAAGCAGAAAATGACAAAATAATTTACCAGGTTCAAAACTTTGAGTTTCATTCTCCTTCGAAATTAAAGAATGAGAGCTTTTCGTATTATTTTGAGCAAACATCGATCCTCTCGATACTATATCTTTTAAGTCTTCATGTGTCAAATCATCTTTAGTTTCGAATTTAGTTATTTCACCCGCGGAACCACTAACTTCAGAGCTGCCAGGAGATGGAGATTTGAAAGACGTAGACCGAGCTGATATCTCATCTGCACTAAACTTTAAAGAGTTCTAGAAAAAATAAATGAAAAACATTTAATTGGTGAAAACAAGAAATCCATCTCCTGCATTTGTAAATAATTTGAACAATAAAGAAAACATTCATATAAATATCAATAAAATAAGCAATTATATTTTTATTTTAGAATTAGAATGGAATATTTTAGAACAAGCAAAAGAAATGTTTCAAACAATTACTTAAAATAGGTAACAAATTTTAATGACAAAACGTTAAATTTTGAATTTACAACCATTTGAATAATATACGAGATTCCAAAATCTATTAATATATTTTAAAAACTTTCATGGATGAGTTAGGGGCCTCTCATATTTAGATTGACTCGTATAGATATATATACTAATTTTCCTTTATTAAAGACATACATTTCTACACTCATAAATGTAATAAATTAAATAAAACTTCTTAATTTACAAGATATACACTGAAGAGCCTACATTATTAAGAATACCTCCATCTTTGATGAGCTAACTTAGATGACTGGCAAAGCACAAGATCAGGTGAGAATGGTATTTAACTACAGAAGGGAATATTGAGGCATCATTGTTTTGATGATGGGGGAAGTACTAATCTAAGTGACTTCACTACAGGACAGATAGATCATGATGACTTGTGAACTCAGAACAAATATCAACAAAATTGTGCAGTTTGTAGGGTGTTAGCAAGTTGTTGCAGTGAGTATCAATGGAAAATGGATAAATGATGGAGATACTAGTAGCTATGGTGTGGGACATTCATGTGTCCTCAACCAAAAACATCAGAGGTTATCTCATTTGGCCCGCTCACTGAAGCAAAATTAGCGGCATCCTCTGACTCAACACTTGAATACAATATAGGTTAAAATATAAGTGTTTTGGAGAACACAGTTCAGCACACTGTTAAATATTGCACTACAAAGCAGATGTCCATCTCATGTGCCTCCTTTAACCAAGTATCAACACTTGCACTAACAGGGGGCTCTTGAAAAATCAAGAGTAAACCTTGGAATAATGAAAAACAATTTCCTGGTCAGGTGAGTCATGATTCCCAATTCATCCTGTTGATGGCTATGTCAGGATATACCACCTTCCTGACAAGTGAATGTAATACAGGTCATAAACAAACTGGTAGTGGTGATGGTGGTGTAATAAACTCTAGACAAATTCTAGAATGCTAGGTGGCAATGAGGACTGATCTGAGGGACAGCCCTGTGCGAGTGCCACACTAGAGGGGATTCAGTGATTGTACTTTGAAGAGGGGTTGGTGCAACAGAGTGTGAAGATTTTGTATCTGCTGAAGGCAGACGCGTTGGATGACATCCTGGCCCATTTTTTGCTTTTTTTCTACAAGTGTCAAAAAACTCAGGAGATTTATTATTTTTACATAAAACATGTATAAAATGTAATAGAATTTTATGTTGTGTGTGATCTTGACCCAGTAAACCACTAAAGCATCATTGGAACTTCATCATTGAAAATCCGACACTATAGTGGTATTATAGTTTAGGAGGTAACCTTATGAGACCATTAGTTATGGAAGAACATACCATAGAAGATATGGACTATTTGAACATTACTTTGGGCCAGATGCACCTTTACATGACATCTGTCTTCCCTACAGGAAATGGAGTTTTCCAGTAAAGATAATGTACAGTGTCATAAGGCACTGGAATCAAGCTATAGTGGTTCAAGGAGCATGCACATGAAGTCTAATTGATACCCTGAACATTGGATCTTAATCCCATTTTGCTTATTTGGGATGTCATGGAATAGCAACTCAGAAATCAAAAATTACCACTTTAATTTTATAAAAAATTGCACGATTTTTGTTTGAATATCTGGTACAGTAAATCCCTGGTAATTTTTCAAGAACTTGTAGCACTCATGTCAAAGCACGTTTGAAGCTGTTTTGTATGCCAAATAAGAATCAACACAGTAATAGCTAGGTGGTCATGAATTGACTCTTCAGCATATGTGGTAGAATACTAATTTTTACAATATTAGTTTTAATAACAAATGCAAGACTGATTAATTTAACCAAATAATTAACTAATTAATTTAATAAAAAATTACCTCATTTAATTTCTCAAGACTTTTAATGAAATTTTGTTCAGCTAAACTCTGGTTATTAAGTATAGCTTTCACTTCTGAAGAATTAGGATCCAAAAAAGAACAAGCTTTCATAACCTGGGATAAACTTGGAACCTTATCGCTTGAAACTTGTTCATCTGGCTTGAGGACTTTGAAAATTGAATCATATGATGGATTAAATGCCTGAAAAATAAATTGTGTGTTAATTTAAACATTCATAATTTTGGAAACAAATTTTAAATTAAGGCAAATAAATGTAATAATTAAAAGAGAAAAAAGTAACTTCTACTCACTTCAAAAATTGAGTCCCTGATGATTCTAGATTCTTCATTATTGGATGCTGTATTAAAACTATAATGAAAGGTTTGAAATGCTAAATGATCATCATCTTTTAAAACAATTTTCAATACAACCAAAATGGCAGTTTCAAATTATGACAAAAAATATATATTCACATTAGTTATATAATTTCTATTATTTTTGCATTCTCTCTCATACTCAACTAACCATCACAATATCTAATTATTACAATAGTATGATATCTCAAACATAATAATGGTGTCAACAGAAAACTTCAACAGCCGAAATTCCCCAAAAATTATTCTTTGGTTCTAAAATAAAACTGCTAGACATTGTATGCATGCAATCGAATACACATATGAAAGATGGAAAACACATGACTAAATTTCATAACTCATTGTTGTTGTTACTAATGCCACCTGTGTCGCCCATCTGGTATAGTGGTTAGCGACGCTGACTGCTGTGCCGTTGGGCCTGGGTTCGAATCCCGGAGAAGACATGGATGTTTGTAAATGTATAATGCCTTCGCAGCATGGGGGTACTCTAAATAGCTGTCGAGCCGCAAGTCCTCTTGTGTGTTTGGTGGAAGGGGAAGAGAGGTGGGAAACCTCTGACCACTCCCAGGGTGTTCTCCCTCAAAATTGGGATGGAACCGAGCCAAATCGTACTGTCATCTGCATGGTGCTCAAAGCTACGGCTAACGGACAAGCGTACAATATAACCCGATGCCATGATGAATATCGTGGGCCTCGATCTGACTACATCAGACAAGTGGCATTAGTAACAACAACAATGCCACCTGTTTGATGTCAGCTCGAGGCCCACAAAATTCATCAGGACAAAGGGCTAGATGTACACCTGCCGTTAGTCATAGCCATGAGCACCATTCAGGTGACAGTACATTTTGGCTTGGTTCCACCTCAATTTTGAGGGAAACACCCTAGGGGGTGGTCAGGGGCCTCCCAATTCTACCCTTTTCACCAACCTCAAAAGAGGACTTGCGGCTCTACAGCTATTTAGAGTACCCCATATGAAAAAGGCACTGTACGTTTACAAACATTTAGTGCCTTCTCTGAGATTTGAACACTGGCTCTCCCACACAGCAGTCAGCATCACTAACCCCTATACCAGATGGGCGACTTATAACTCGTATAGAAAAGTAATAAGTTTTGAATCTCAAAAATTTGTATATCTAATATGCATATATGATTTTCTAACTGTAATTAATTTCTTAATGCAATTACAATTTCAGTATGAATGGATAAGTACTGATATTTGAGAACTAGTGAAAAACCTGTTCAACTAAGTTTTGATAAGAATAAAACTATTTCAAATGGCTTTAAGCTCAGACTTTTCCCACACACACACATAGGAGAAAAAAAAATTTCTTTTTCTTCAAAAAAACATTGAGTTTATTTTAAAGAAAACACTCCTTTTCTAGCATTTAATGTATAAAATTACATATTTATTACAATCCACTTGCATGTATTTTTATTCTATAAATAAAAATATAAGCAATTGTAAGTTGGAATAAGATATGATAAAGAATAAAGTTTAAAAAAATAGCCAATGAAAGGACAATACATGAATTCAAACAAATTAAATTTACAAATTTATTATTTTACATTCATTTGTTAATTTTAGAAGTAAAACTAGAAAGAATTATCACACACACAAAAACACTTTTCATTCAATTCCTACTATTAGTTCACTCTCTCCCTATAAATATTTATTTATATATATCTTGTTCAAATTTTCAATCATTAATAAAATACTTTTTATTCATCCCTTCAAGTTCAAATACATTTTTTAAAACTTGTAGTGGATGACATTTGATGTTAATACAGTCTTTTCAAATATTAATTCATTACTTAAATTTTATTTGTTAATTTTAAATTTATTCTACGTTATTTCTGAAGAAGTTAGAACTAGCACCAACCGATGGCGCCAGTAAGTTTTTCTAACGAATTTTTTCTTGGCTTCAAATATATTTTCTTAAACTTGTAGTGGATGACACTTTATGTTGATACAGTTTTTCAAAAAATAAATTCATTAATCAAATTTAATTAACAAAAATAAATAAAAAATTATTACTTGTTCATTTCTTACCTTTGCTTAGACTTTTCAGCGTCATAAGTTGAACTGATATTTTGATTACTCTTATCTTTAACAATATCAGATTCCTTTGTTCCAACAGAAATTTTTGGAACAGCAGAAGTACTTTTTGTAGCAGATGCTATTGAAAACATCAAATAAGAAAATATTAAAGAACTTTAATTTATAAAGTAAAAGAATTCTATACATACTATAACTACATTTTTTTCTCTATTTCAATTACACTGACTATAAAATTTGACATATACTTTTAAATGTATAGCATTATATTGCATTTAAATTGTAACATCTTCAAGGGATTATTCAAAATATTTAGTAAAATACTATATGTTAGTGAACAAAAAATTTTACTTAATTTAATTAACAATGAATATGATTTAAAATATCTACATCAGGAATGCACAACCTAAGGCCCGCAGGCCAAGCCTTTAAAGTTGGCCCGTGAATGTCTATTATAAAAGAAGAGTAATCTAAAATGGAATTGACCTTTGGAAATAAAAAAGGGGAAAATCGTATACGAAATCAGTATTACACAGCAAATAATTGTTTTACATTAAGGTTTAATTGTTTGGTTTAATTTAAAGTTAAGGTTTAATTTAAAGTAATTGTTCTACATTAATTGGTTCATTAAGTTTTTTTTTCCAATTTATTACGCAGCTTTTCAACATGTTTCCTTCATGGGTATCTGTGAGTACGAGTTTTCGTATAGGAGAAGCTTGCGGATGTAATCACTGGAAGCCATTATTTCTTCCATCGCATGGTCTGGATACAGGGAAGGTCGAAGAACAAATGCATATTCACACATGCGTGCCAGAACAGTCTCGATTCGAAATTATGCTGAGCCAATCAAAGTACCTATTGAACTCATGTTTTTCTTCATGGTGAGCATTACCAATAATAAATTTAACTTCTACTTGGCTGCAACAATCTTTCTTTTAAACAACTCCGTGGTTTTGCTGGTAGATCAGGAATGTAGAAATCGCTGTCACAGAACAGATCCGATATTCTTTTAAGATTTTGCATTTTTAGTCTAGTATCATTTATTTATAAGGCTATATAAAATATTTTAGATAATAAGAGAGAAAAAAGGTGAGTTTCAAAATCGGAAATTTCAAGATGCATGGACAGATAAATACTGTTTATCTATTACAATGCTACTGTCACATGCTCAATATGTAGTTGCAAGATTGCTGTGGCAAAAGAGAATAACATAAAGTGGCATTATGAAACAAAGCATAAACATTTTGCATCTATGATAGTATATGAACAATCATAAAAAATAAAACTCAAAAAATTTTTTGGCAGTCAGGCAAATTTTTTTTCAAAAATGTACAGTTAACTTGAATTTATATGTGAAAGTGAGCTTAGCTGTTGCTGAAATTATCGCTAAAGAAGGTCGACCATTCACAGATGGTGGTTTTGTTAAAAAGTGTTTGTTAGTTGCATTTGAGAAAAACTAAGTCCTGAAGTGAAAACGAAATTTGAAAATATAAGCTTAAAAAAAATGACTATTCAAAGAAGAATTCAACAGTTGAATGAGAACAATGAAAATCAAGTAAAATCAGCCACTTCAAACTTTGTATATTTTTCTTTGGCTGTTGATGAATCTAGAGATCGAACATCAGTTAGCTAATTGCCTGTGTTTGTTCATGGAATTGATAAAAAATTGTGTTACGGAAGAACTTCTTGGAATGTTTCAAATGAAGGGGCAAACAACTGGAAGTGAACTTCTTTCCAGTTTGATACATTTGTGCAATGCAGTTTCCTTAAATATGAACAATTGTGTTAGCATTACCACAGATGGAGCAAAATCAATGAGTGGCATGGAAATTGGAATGGTTATGCTGCTAAAAGAACGCCTTGCCCTTTGTAGCGTAGAATTGTTGCAGCTTCTTTGCCTTATTCATCAAGAGAATGTATGTGGTAAAGAATTAGGATTTGCAACCTTAATGCAGTGCATATCTGAAGCAATTAACTTTATTCGTAGTAATGCCCTCAAACATAGGCAATTTAAAGAATTTTTTAAGATTTTGATGATTTGCCTTCTGATATTCTTTATTACACAGAAGTTAGATGGCTCAGCCAAGGAGTTGCCCTTAAGTGTTATATGGAACTATTTGATGAAATTGTTACATTTCTGTGATTGTGGTAGAAATACTAGAAGGTTAAGAGAAGCAAGTTTCCAGTGTGATTTGGCTTTTCTCAGACATAACAGGCCATTTATATGACTTAAATGCAAAGCTACAAGGAAAGAATCGATTCATTTTTCAACTGATAAATAACAAAGGCATTTAAACAAAAATTATGTTTATTTCAAAACCAGCTGAAAACTAAAAATTTTGAGCACTTTCCCTACTACCAAAAAATGCATGAAAAATTTTCACACATGAAGATGCAGTATGAGGAACAAATTCAAATCTTGCGCAATGCATTTGAAGATCGGTTTTTAGATTTAAAAAAGTGCCAAACAAAAATTGATGTCTTTTCTTCTCCATTTTCAGTTGATATAAACTGAGTGGATGCGAGTATGCAGTTAGCTTTAATTGATTTATAGAATTCTGATGTTATCAAAAATCAACTCAAAGAAAAATCAATATTAGAATTTTATAAAAACTTACCCGAGGACTTTTCGTGCTTGAAGCAAAATGCAGCTGCATGTGCCACTTTCTTTGGCAGCACTTACATTTGTGTGAGCAAACTTTCTCACTAATGAATTTAAAGAAATCAAGAATAAGAAATAGAATAGCAGATGAGAACCTTTTTTTCTGTTCTTCATATTGCTACAACAAGTCTTAAGCCTGAAGTAAAATCAATAATTTCAAATATTCAGTCCCAGCCATCTCATTAAATTTTACAAATTTTAAGTACTCATTTTTTTTTCAAAATTTAAATTGTGTTCTCTGTATTATTAGCAAAACTTTTCCTTTGTTATATAATTTCAAGTTTACTATCTTTTTAGCAGGAATCTTTTCTTTTAGCTTAAGTATTTTAATCATTCCGAAAATGTTTGTGTTTCATCCATTTATCAACTGTATAATGTGTATATGAGTAAAATAAGTAAAGTAATAATTGTAATAAATGCATATTGTCATAAAACAGTTTTTTCATATTTATAACATATTTGCATTGCTTAATACTTTGGCCCTCGATACGATCCTATTAAATGTTTTGGCCCCTCATCCTAAAAAGGTTGTGCACCTCTGATCTACATAATTAAAATTAAACAATTTCATTTGGAACTAAATTTTTTCTGAAAGGCATATGTGTATGTACAGAAAAAAATCAAAATTATTTAAGATAAATATAACCAAGAACTCATGCATACTTTTTGCAAATTGAAATGCAGATAATGCATCATAGTCTAAATTTAATTCGGGTATATTTGTGCCATCATATTCTATGTCAGAACTAGAATTTCTATCACTTTCTTCAACATCCTTGGTGTCTTTACTACTTATTGAGTGATTTTCCTGTAAAAAAGTATTTAATACATTGCTAGAAATGTTCAAATTGCTTTTTATAATAATTAACAATATAGCACGGATATATAAAATCCTACATACTTTAAATCCCATAGACCTTACAATTTCATCTTCTTCCAATTCATTAGGTTTTGATTCCTTTGCTTTGGTTATATCTCTACCTTTCATGAAAGAGGAGGCATCAGCTACATCTGTAACAAGGAGAAAAAATATTTTTCATTAATTACATTATATCCCTAATAAAATGTTTTACTGTCTTTCAAAATATGGACTTCAGTCACTAGAATAATCACAAACACTTAAACATAATTTTTTATTTGTTTTTAAAGAGAAAGAGAGGCCTTAAATATAAACTAAGAAATGTGCATTTTCAGTTGTAGTTATTTTATAATTAAAAGTAATAACTTTAGTAGTAAAAATTAAAACAGAAAAGGAACAAACCTGAAAAATTATCCATGTGTAAAATTCCAAGAGACGAATTAGCATCTTCAGCAATAGACAATTCTATCGTTGCATTAAATTTTGGCTTTGGAAATGTAAAATTTGGAATGTTGGTTACATCACTCAAAATTGGAAATGAATGATTTTGTGGAGTGAATGATGAATCCATCTCATGAGAAATTACTCTCTTCATAAAAAGATTTTCTGGTCTGAAAAATATGTATTCAATTTATATTTATCATAAAATAAACAATTATCTTTTTAAGATAAGTTTCAAGAATTTTCATTTCAGATTTTCTTTTTAAAAGGAAATAGTTTCTTGCAAAAAGATTGTGATTTGGTCTAGTAAACATGGGGGGAAAAAACAAGAAATTAAGACTGAAAAATAAAAATACTTTATAAAACAGAATTTTATTCCCCAAAAAGAAACTTGATGGGAAAGGAAGATAAAGTTTCTTATATTAACCATTAGCACTCGGTTTATTTCCAAATGTTGAGTGTAAAATTATGTTGATTGAAAGGAATCAAAGAAATTTACAGCATTAGAATTTAACAAATTTAATTTTTAAAATCGTTTAAAGTGTAGTACTTCTTAAAATAATTTCCAGCTGTGCAGGAAATGATATCTTTCTCATGCTTCACAAAAATATACTCGTGGCTTTGTTTGAATAGACCATACACTCATTGTTTTATTTTTTTCTAGATGAGGAACCTAAAATGTTTAATTTTCTCATCAAATCAACTCTCCAATCAATGATATTAATGACCATCCATGTTTTTTGCTGCCATTAAGGAAAGAACTAATTTAAACGTAAAGCAGAGATGAGTTAGCAGTACCCCCCCCCTATCAGGACATTTCGTACACCTATAACACTAAACTCAAATTCATAGTCAATATTTAATATATTTTTATAGTCTATTTGTGATTGGTAAACTGAAGTACATATATAGTGAATTAGACAAAGAGAAAAAAAATCTATGTTTGGCTTGTAAGCAATCACAAACTGTACAAATAAATTTAAAAAGCTTAGCAAACTAAGACTGAATGAGATCTCAAATGTCACATAATGTTTTACAGTTAGTAAATGTTAAGATGCCTCCAGTATGATATGTGAGTTTTGTAACAAATTTGTACTGTTATCATGAACATAACATACGAGTGCAAAGAATTAAAAAAATTAAAACTTAATATGTACACAAGTAAAAAGAATTCTGGGCTTCTATCTTTAAATCTACAGAATATATACTGAACCATTTCATTTAATTTATTGCAAATGAAACAATCTTGTAATAGGCACTGCTTATAATATTACTAACAAATAAAAAAAATTACTGTGTATAAATTCAAAAATCTATTAAATACTGCAAAAGTTATTAAATAGAAAAACATACATTATTTTTAATATTGCAAACTTACATAAAAAACAAACTTATTTTCATAGATATAAAAAACATATATATTACCAAAAAAAAAAAGAGTATTAAAAGTAATAGCATAAGTAAAATTTAAAAAAAAAAGAGCTTGAGCATGAGGGTATTTTCAGTTAATGAGATTTTAAAAGTACATAAAAGAATTTGTTGAACAAATTAAGAAATTCTCTCTCTTTCCATTTTTTTCAAGGAAGGGAGGTCATTCATAGTAATTACTTTTTTACCATTTAAATTTAGTCTTAGAAAACTGATCACCGATACATAGAAATAGATCATATAAATTAATATTCAAACAGATAAAATACTTGAATCTTTTTTGATTCAATAGAAGTATTTCTTTTCCAAAAATATTGATTTTGATGCTTTTGGTATATAGAATAAACAAATATACAAATACACTTTAACGTTATTTAGATTCATTTTGAAGAAACTCAAATTTATTTCTAAATTAAGCAACCCAAGATTTCAGACAGTTGAATTTTATAACTACCCTAAAAAAATTTATACATATAATTCATTACAACTTTTTCTACAATCCAATTCTTTTTATTTAACCATTTTATGTTTAGATCAAATTATATAATATGTAGAAAATTGTGAGATTCGAAAAACATCACAACCAGAGAGCTCTTAATGGCAGGTTTTACATTTTAAGAAACTTAGCTCACCTTTGGAGGAACTTTAATTTTACCATCAAATGCCATTTTAACAATCAATTAGTTAAACTGAACAAACAACTACTCTCCTTTCCTAATGAGTGAGTGCTTGAAATCCAGCAAAAGCCCTACTTATCTTGGGTTCACTTTAGATCTAGATGTTAACTGAGACAAATATATTGAGAAAATAACCAATAAAGCAAGAACGAGACTTAGGATCTTATAGTATCTTTCTGGTAGAGACTGGGGTTCAGACACCTCCACACTTAGAATATCTTATATAATCTTGGTCTGCCCAGTCTTTGAATACAGGTATCAAATCTTTCAAGTAGCATCTCCTACTAACTTGAAAAAACTGGAGAGAGTGCAGCTCAGTGCTGTGAAGATCATCAGGGGCCTTAGATATAGTTGTCCTACTGACATAGTTCTATACAAGGCAGACATCCAACCTCTGACTATGAGATTTGAAGTCAACTCGTATAAGTATTTTAACAAAATTAAAAACTTTGGTTCCTTAAATAGAACATCTTCTTTCATTTTAAACTGGACAAGTAATCAACATTTAAAGTGAGACTGCCCACTTAATTACATGTGAAAAAGGGTTTTATTGATTTTAATGTTGACACATCTGCAACTTTTAGCTGCAACTTTTACCCCACCCACTGATTCTTTTAATCATGTTGAATTCCCAGGAGGAATTATCGACCAGTACTCCCAGGCAAAGTAGCCATCTGGAATTACTCAGACAGCTGGCACTTGAAGTCATAAATGACATACCTGATCAAGCCTTGATTATTTACACAGACAGTAGCTATTCGGATACTGGTAGAGCAGGGAGAGGTATATTTAGTTCCACTCCCGGAAGTGATGTTAAAATCAGCATCAGGAATTCTGATCACTATTCTATCTTTAGATCGGAACTCATTGCTATCAGTGGTGCTCTCCATCATGCTCTCAACTCTAATAAGCACAGTATCTGGATCTTGACAGACAGCAGGAGCTCCATCTAATATTTGAAGAATTGGCTAAAGATTATGGACAGTACTGGTCTGGATATTATTTCCAAATTGGTTAGGCTTGGTCAGAGGAAACAAGTGTGTCTCCAGTGGATACCGTCACATGTGGGTGTGCCTGGGAACAAGGCAGCAGTTGAGCTGGCTGGTAGGGGTTGTGATCTCCCTAACCCCAGTTCCTTTGTCTTGAGCCATTCTAAAATTCATTCTTTCCACAAAGTGAAAATGAATCTGAATTGGCAAAACCCTCTTGCTCACCACTGGTGTTGTATCTGGAAACGTTCTCTCACCCTCCGGTTCATTGAACTCTGAATCCACGCATGCGCGTGAGAACTATGCCACTTTGTTTGTCAGTGTATTAGGTGAAAAGAGATGTAACGGAAATGTTATGTAGTTTTTAGTCTCTAGCATATGAAATCTAACTGTTATTAATTAATGTTCTTTTTATTCGTGTAGTGTAGTGATATGTCCTATTAAATAATAATTTAAAAAGTACAGGCTACCTACTCCTTTGGATCTATTTTCATTTGAAGACTTTGTTTACCACCACTTTAAATCCCTGGACCAACCTGAACCAATGCTCTATGCATAAGGATAAGAGATAAGTAAAATTTTCCTTATTCCTTATTGTAAGAATAATAGAGTATTTGTTTTGATATAGCAAAAGGCAATATTTGATTGATTTTCTGCGACAACTGGTATGCAGCTAAGAATCCTGGCCTATCTCTACAGTGCAGGAGATCCAGGGCTCTTCAGATGGCCTTGATGCTTTAGAAGTGGTCACCAAAGTGGTATGACCTTTGTGCAGGGAGTAAAGTCTTTCTTTACCCGTCCCTTCTCTCTCCCTGCTTCTCCTGTTCATCTTCTTGAATGCTGGGGCATTTCCTTGGGACAGTTTAGAGATCATGACCTGGCTTGAGACATTCTTATGCAGAAAGGTCAAATGAACTTGATGTAGGTTGGTGCTCCAAGGGGATTTGAAACAACAACAAACTGAACAAAAAAATTAGGCAATGGTTTTGCTGAATTCCATCATTGCATATATACCAAACATGCACAAATATATATGTGTATAATGTATATGTCTATACAGATATAATACATGTGCGAGATTTGATTATGTTCATTATGAACACTTAGTCAGAGCTTTTCTTACAAACATTTTGCACAAATAAATATAACAAACATCATTATAACTTAAACACATTAACAATTAACTTTTTAATTTACTTACATTAGAAATAAGTTTTTTCTTAAACTTAAACCTCAGAAAAAAATACAGTCATTAAATAATTTTAAAACTAAATACCTGCTGTTTGCATTTGGTTTTAATACCGTGGAAGTTTTCAAAGGTGACTTTGGAGTTTTCGAAAGTGATGTATCATCTAAAAATCCTTTATTTTCATTGTCCATGACACTAAAATATAAAACAAACAGAGTGAGAAAGTTACTTTTTCAAAAATTTAACAGGGAAGAAAATTTGTTTTAAAAGTAATTAAATATGGTCATCGACATTTTGTTTATAAGTCCTTTTTTTTAAAGTATCAGCCATGATGATATACTTCAAAAGACTATGCATATTGCTACTGTTAGAATAAATATACAAAGGGTACCAAAATTTCAATTATTACTAAACTATTATAGAAATTTGTATCTGTTATTTTTAAAACTTCTCTACAATCCTAATTATGGTCATAAATTTTTCCCATCTTTTCTTGACCTTTTCCAAGGGCATCAAAATACAACTCAGCAGATGGTGCCGAAAATCGTTGTTCCACCACTTGAATGATTTAATTTGTTGTCAAATCTCTATCCTCATAATGGTTTTTTCTTTTTAATTCAAGAAATAAGAAAATATTATTAAGGCAAAATCAGGAGGCAAGGGCAAATGCAGCAAAATTTCAAAGCTATATTGCCTTAATTTTTCAACCACACCTCTAAATGAGTGAGCAAGTACTTTGTTGGAAAAAACAAATAGACATTTCTGTCATACCTTGCTGTTTTTTTTACCAGAGCATCTTGTAATTTGTTTAGCAGTGTGCAACAATAAGTATTAGTGATGGCCAGGATAAGTTGGTATACCAAATTTAACCTTTTCAGTATATGTATCATCATGGCTTTGACAAATCAACAGCATCGTTAAACTAATGGTATCCACTAATAGTAATATCAGTATGTAAATACTAGGAGCTGCTTGTAAATACATTTTTATTTACTACTTTACTGATTTTATCCATATTTACACTGACGCTTCTAAGTCAACAAATAATGCTGAAGAGTCTTATCTCATAGATCAGTCACTTGAAATATTTCTGCTTCATTTTACATGTCCAACATTTTCCACTGAGATATTTGCCATTAAAAAAACAAAAACAAAACCAAAAAAAATGAAAAAAAATTTGTATATAATCAGGTTTAGTAAATGTCCTAGAGCCATTTCAATCTTTCATTTCCATTGATAATTGAAATTTGAAAAATAAATACTTTAAAATCTCATAATATGTAATTATTTATTGCAACAGTTCTTAAACTGTGGTCTTTGGACCCCTGGCGGTCTGCGGAGTCTCATGTAATGTGAGATTACCCTCCTTTACAGGCTCTGAAAGGCCTCGTGGAAAATTTGAAAGATGTGTAATACTAGACTAGATCACTAAATTGTCTTCACTGAAAAAACTTTACATGAACTTGCATTTTCAACAAGAATGTTAAGTCGGGGAGGGATGTTCAAAATCTTGAGAGGCCACAATGTCACACTGATACATAAAGGGAAGGGGGGCATGGCGATTGAAAGTTTAAGTACCGCTGATTTATTGGATTTCTTCTGATATTACAATAACAGGAAATGAAATAGTTGACAAAGCTGCTAAAACATAACATCTGATATTATATCCCCTATCATATTATATGACATTAAAAGATATATTACAATATCAATACATGACCATTGACAAGATCACTGCAACCTTCAGATTTTTTTATAAACTACATAATAAAGCCCATTTCTTATTGGAAATCATAGCCATCTAAAAAAAGACATGTGTTAGCATGCTTAAGCATTAATTATGCAAGACTGACACATAGAAATTTTTTTCTGTGTGAATAAGGATTTTCCCATGTATGATCGTTGTATTTTTCACCTTTTGCATTTTTTTCCTCTATACACTTAATGTAAAAAAATGAGCTTTTTAAAAATTGCACAAATAAGGAATTTTTTATAAATTTAATTTATTAATTGAATCATTTTAAGCATTTGTGGGCACAGTACGACCCAAGAGGACTCAAAGTCAATCTAACCAACTATCTTACAATGTAAAATTTTATCAAAATTTGAAAATGAAGAGTAGCAAATCAAATCTATCAGATTCTTAAAAAATGAACTAGCTACTCTAATAAACTATAAATATAATCAAAATTTTGACATTGGTAAAATTATTTTAAAATGAAAGGTCTTTTTCTTTAGCTGGGTACCAAGCAAAAACCAGCAAGCTTAAAAGTTTATTAAATTTAATAAATTAGTTTACTCTCTTTCTCTCTGTGTTTAATATTTTATTAATAAAATACTTTATTTAATGTAACAAAAATAAAAATCAACTAGGGTTAAATATTCTGGTATCAGCTAATGGAAAAGTACCTAATAAAAGCCCACAAATTAAATTAACTCATAATTTAAAAGTGGGGAAATATTTGTGAATTGTACTTAATATAAAATTGTCAAATCACTGAATTATACTTTTGATTCCTTCAGTTTGAAAGTAATTCAGGTAGAATGTGTAATTGACATTCAGTCTTCTGAGTTATAATATAATTTTGGTACACCATGTATTGATATGATCGTAAATTTTTTAAGTAAATCTTAATGTATTTTATACCAATAAAAATAATGTACACTTTTTTTAAATACCACATAAAAAAAGACAAGAAAAATTCAAATTGTACTTCTGGACATGAAAAATGTTTTCCTTAAAGTAATTTAATTTTTAGAGTATTTTTTAAATGAGGCACTGAAATTCATATACATAAAATCCAGTCGTTTGAAAAGAAAAATTAGAATTTCGCTCAAATTCAAAGAATACGTATCAAATAATTAGGCTTTTTATTACCTGAAAAAGAAATATGGAACCTTGACAAGTGATGTAGAAACACCTACGTAAGATCCATCACGACAATTTAAACTTAAAATATTACAACATTATACTTCGCGCCCAGTTAAAAAAATAAATAAAACAGCTGCTTCGGGCAGTTTAACAAGGAATGACTACGCATGCGCAAATATATTACCGTTACAAATAGGATTACGCGATTCGAATTTATTTTTACTTCTTCCAAAAGTGAAAGTTTTTCGAATCCGATTCAACCTTTCTTTTAACCATAACGAAAATAAATAAACCATTTGTTGGCTTTGAAGAAGAAAAAGACTATTAGTGAGTATGAACACATTTAAATCAAAGTTTGTGGATTTTCCAAACAAAACAGTGCAACTCTTACGACTCAACAAATTTAGAGTACTACATCAAGAAAGGTAAAAAAAATTTTAAATAATGAAATATTTGAGAAATTTCATCGAGCTGAAAAAGAGCTTCGAAATCAGATAATATGACTTTTGTAATTTATATTTAACTAACGCCTGTGCTTGACTTCTTGACCATTTGACGCCGAGCTGCCCAGTATCGACTGACGATGTAGCCAGTAGGGTATTCATGGAGTCCAGTGCCTTGGAACAGGTAGTCGCCATCTATTCTGGCATGGCACAGAACGGGCAGACCTCGTCAGTAGCCACGCCATGCCAGTGGATGTATACTCCCAAAACGTTATGTCCGCGGTTAGGCGAAAGCGGGTAACAGTCTCGACTCTCTCCAGGTGTCTCGTGATTGGACTCACAGTGGCCAGAATTTTCCATGGCTTTCCAAAGCTCTTGTCTCTTTTGGTCTTGGCAGTATATTTATCAATGTATGTGGAAGTAACGCTCTTCTGATGATCAAGGGGACTTCTGGTTGAGACGACTCGGCTCCCTTCTTGGCTTATTGGTCGGCTCTCTCATTGCCGGGAATCCGAACATGACTTGGGACAAACTTTTGTAAGGCAAACTTTTGCAATATTCAGACCATTGCTTGGTTTATTTCATTAATATTTGTTGATAGTAGTATTTCTGTAACTTTGCAACAGATTGCAAGTATATTTTAAGTCTACTGATCTATAAAAAGGGAAGCAATTCATTTTCAGTGAGTGAGGGAGTGAGTGAGATACTAATATCGCAATATAAAATAATACGAAGGCTGTTGACGACGGTAGGGCCGATCCTAGCAGGTGTGCAGCGCATGCACTGCACGCGGGTGGCCAAGATAATTTTTCTTTCATTTTTTGAAATCTCTTCATATTTCATTAAAAAACAATATCTCAATGTAAGGAAAACTCAAATTCTTCCCATAAATAGCACATTCTTAAACTGTTTCCTTTTTTGTAAAAAAATTATCATTTATAGAAAAAGTGTAATCTTATTTTACCAACGTTCTTGAAATTCTAGACAACAGTTTACTGTAGATGGTCGTATTAATTTTTCAAAGTCAATGTCAAACTATGGAAGCCAGTACATTTTGATATATAACTCCAGTTTATATATGTGAACCCTTAATTTTTCATTTTGTTTCGTATATTTTAATATTTGAACGAAATTTTTATTTCAAAAAAATAATTTTTATATTTTTTATGGAATTATTACTGTAAATGTGTGTATAGTTACAGAGCTTACAACTATTATAATTTATAGTATTATCTCAGTACTTGAAGAACTCTTTTCTTAGGCTTAAGAATTATTTTTGATTTTAATTTTTCTAGGTCTAAGCTGTTCTTGATTAGAAACTTGGCTGATTTCCATCTTCAATTATTTTTCCCTTTACTTTCTAGAAAAATGTGAAACAAAACAAATTTGTTTTTATCTTTATTAAAATAAAACGTTTCTCCACATCAACTTAAAAGCCATAACACAAGAAATTAAAGGATCATTTGCTTATTCCTGGAATTATTTAGAGTTTAATTTATTGTGTGTTTTACTAAAACCGATGCATACTTTATGAGCGTACTTTGAAAAACTCAATAAAAAAATTCGACAAACTTTTTCAGCAAGAACTGAATTAATTGTAAATTAAGAATAGATTCAATTTGTCCTAAAAGAAACTTTGTTGCTGTAACCTTTTATCTACCAACGGTACTTATACGTACCACTCACTTTAAAATTACATAGAATAACCATTTTTACGAATACTCTGGCGATACTTAGCAGGAATATTCTTTTAAATCCCCTCTTCTAAGATATGGGGCAGCCCGGGTTTTCTGATGAGTATTTTAGCGGGGAAGGCGAATAGTTTCATAGCAGAAATTGCGTTTTCAGCAGACATTTTGATCGGATTGCGACGATTATCATTTTTGTTCCGGAAAGGTAGTTAATGTCAAAGGGTAAATTTCTTTTTTTTTTTTTTTTTTTTGTATGTTAAGGAAGACCTTAGAAAACGATTTGACAGTTTATTTTAAATGAACAGTGTATATAATTAATTTTACAGTTGAATATCTTTAATTAATTAATTAGCTCTAATGGATTAAATTTTCCAAAGTTGATTATTTTGTTTATGTATATCTCTTAATTTTCAATGTAGTGATTCAAAAAAAATATTGTACGAAAAAAACTGCAGTAAATCCTAATGCGGTAGATAAAGGGTTTAACACTATACTTTCCTTACAATTAGTGTTTTAGTTTAAATTCAATTAAATAAAAAAGTGAAAATAATTTTATGATTAAATTATACTTTTTATTAAAAGATATCTGTATTATATTTAGTCAATGAAGTTAGTACGTATATATTTTTTTAATTCAACATTTTTATTTCCCTTTAATCTTAACCATCCTATATTATTTGATTCCTATTACGCAGGATAATATTTAACTTTCATTTACGTTTCTTATAATAATATTTTTTAAAGAATTTCCACTGTCTTATTAACGTCTTTTACTTTGTAAAATTGTTTATCAATTTTTCTTTAAATTTTTTTCAGTATTTTAAGAATTTGACCTACTTTTATTTTATTTCACCCGTGTACGAATCAAAAACCTAAACTTTGACATAATTACCTAAATTTATATATATATATATATATATTGTAAATTTATTGAAAATTACTGTATTAAAAACAAAGTTATTCATTTTCTTAAATGATACAAAACAGATTTTGACAAATGGGGTAAACTATTTTATTGAAAGCCAAAAGTTTTCGAAATGATGTTAAAATCTATTGAAGTGAAGCTACGGACAAAAAGTCACATAAAGAGCACTCTAACCCTGTGATACAGAATCCTTATCTCTTTGATAAAAAGTCACTATTTCTTGTAGTAAGGTTCACTATCTCCATAATTTCATTACAGCACTGAAATTTCTAAGTTCTTATTTGCTGTTACGTACGATCTGAGTTGTTCTCCGTTATTAATGATGCAATCTGAAAGCATTTTGATGAATCACTGGAAACTTGTATTTTTAAGATGTTCCAAAGTTGTGCCAAGTTCTTTTGTGTATTCACTAGTTTTAGAGAAAAATTATTGATAGCACTTAACATGTGTAGGAAAATAAGAGTGCTGGCAAAAATGGATTGGTTGTGGATTGTTGTATCAGCCACTTATCCCGCCAAGTTTTTTCCCTCGCCAAATTGATAAATGTGCCAAATCTAGTAACCCTCCTGATTTTTTTTTTTCAGTGAAGAAGTCGGTTCGGCGCAATTTCGCGCACGCGCAGTACGTTTCTTTAATTTAACAGTTTTCCCAGTAAAGTTGAGAAATTCCAACGGCAAATGGCGCTCATGGGCAGACATTTTTATTATTTTAGAGATTACCGATTATTGATTAATGTGAAGTGAAAGGACTGTTCACGAGCCTGTGAGCTCTTGTTCCATTAATATAAAAATAAGTTTTGTAACTGATTGTATTATAAGCATTGCAAATAGCTGTGTTTGTGAGTATGGATTTATGAAAATTTTTCTTGTCTAAATTAAGTAAACATTTTTAAATACAAGTGAATCGAACCGAGGAAATGTTTGATGTTGCTTGAGTTTTTTATGTGGCGGAGAAAAATTTTCCACTCCGTTGAGATCGAAGCCTTCAAACGTTTCTTAGCGGACGTCGCTAGTGCCCCCCCCCTCATTTGCTGCAAGACCCATCGCAGAAGCAGCAAATTATGACGGACGAAGATGACAGTATTCAGCCGGGGACAATGTCAGCATAAATGTCAGAAAAAAGCAGCATTTTTTTAAGGTAAATGAAACTATTTCCATTTTTAAATACATAATTTTTTGCAGCGATTTTCAGTTTCAAAACTTTAAACTGCTATTTTTTAATGATTTCCCTTTCGCCATCTTGAATTTCGGGCTCCAACGTTGCGTGTTGTGGTAGGGTTGCTACTCCAAAACACAACACGCAAAAACGCGCCAAATTGGCGATTTTTCAAAATTTGGTGGATTAGAGGCCGAAATGACGATTTCACCAAACGATTCTTCTCCAGTTAATCATTTTCAATGGTATGGTTGAAGTCTTGAATGTCATCACTGGAAATCAGAGGCTTCAGCTTTGGTAGGCTGAACAAAGCAATCGAGTGTTATTCCTGAGCAGCATTCTTTTTCTTTTTAGAAGTTCCACTTTTTGCAGTGTTCCAGAAAAAGAATATATCCAACTGAGTAAAACGTGTAGGACATGCCGCAGTAATTCATCACCTGCAACATATTGATGGTCCAAAGAAGCATAGCAAAAAATGCACCAAACAATAATTCCTTTGTCAATATTTTAGTTATCAAAAACTTATATTTTGGAGTATCAGGTGAAATTGTCGAATCGGCACTGGTCCGCCAATTTTTGAAAAATCGCCAATTTAGTGCGTTTTTGCCGATCTGACTTCTTCCTCACTGATACAAAAATCAGGAGGGTTACTAGATTGGGTGCATTTATTGATTTGGCGAGAAAACGCTTGGTGGATAAGTGGCCGATTCGACAATCCAACCGAGTATCCTTTTTGCAGTGTCCCCCCCCCCCCAGAAGAAAGATACATCCAACGGAACGAAACATGTAAGACATCTCGCAGTAATACATCACTTGCAGCATATTGATGATCCAAAGAGGCAGGGCAGAAAACGTACCAAACAACGACCCTATTATTGTCAAAAGCTTATTTATCAAAAACGTATGTTCTCAAACAAGATAACGCAGTAATGAAATAATTTTATTTTGTTAGCTCAGGCACTAAACTATAAACAATTTTTTGAAATAACAATATAATTAAAATAACTCTGGCTTTTTATTGTAATTTTGTACAAGTTATAACAGAGATTGTTGCTTGATTTGTTTAAATATCTAAATAATCAGATGGGTTACAACAGTGGTGTAACGGAAAATATTAGGGCAGCCCTGCAAAGTTAGGTTTTGTACCCCAAGTCGGAATAATAATTTTATAAACAGACAGTGAAAAATTTCTCTATTTTGAGATTAATTTTATACAAAAAGTATTATTATATACATAATAAAAATATACACAGAAAAGATATACATAAGAGAAATTTTAAGAGATATCAGTCGCACGAAAAGTTTTACAAAATAGCTATGTTCCAAATCCTCAATGTCAATTTTTATTTTATTACTTAAAGTATGCAAGGAAATAATATAATGAAATATTTAACTCTTTTAAAATTAGCAGAATGAATCTTTGAATCTCAGCCGCCTTTTTTAAGCATCCATGAATTGGGAATTTGTTTATAATAATACATGAAATATAGAATAAAAATATTAAGAATACTAAAAAATGATTCTTTATTTATATATAAAACAGTGGACTCGCGGCAATTCTAAATTGAAGGGACCAATGAAAAAATTCGTATTATCAAGAGAGTAGGAAAAAACTCACAAAATACGCGAAGAGAAATTATTTTTTTCTAACACATTTAAATTTGAAACTATGTAATAAAACAACAAGAGTACATACGTATAAACTTTTTTTAAAGTATTTCTAAAAAGTATATGTTATACAATATAAATATTAAACAGAAGTGAAAATTCCTGTATTAAAAGAATTCATTTATGTATTAAAAACATTAAAAAAATACATACTGTACATAATTAATTTTTTTGACGAAAAATCTGTTATCCTTTTTTGTTTTATGATATTCAATCTAACTTTGTCAATAAATTTTTCTAGAATAAATAAAGCTTGAAAAACGTTAGCATCAACATGATTCTGAGGAAAAAAGTTGCGTAGTTTGTTTAGGAACACTTTAGCTTCTGTCAGAGTCAACTCCGATGATCATCAAAGGGGCTATGTTGCAGGGAGGACAAACAGAGATAATACAACATAAAACAAGTAAGCTCCAACCTGTTTGCTACAGAACTCTACATGATAGTAAGTTGTTTGTATTGTCGATAGTTTTACTATGCTACTGTTTGTAAAAAATGTAACACCATGAAGGAATAATCAGAATTAAAGGAAATTTAATGCACAAACGACTTGTATTAGTACAAATATATGACGACATTTTCAAAGTAAAAACAATATTAAGTGTCCAAAATCAGTATTTGGTGTAGCCACCCCGCGCTGCAATAAGTGTTGCTATACAACGTGGCATGGAGTCAAGCATATTTTGAATGTCTGCTTGTGGGAGAGAATTCCATTTTGCTTGTATGCGCAGCAAAAGTTCCTCTTTTGAAGCTGCAGGACGCCGACCAACCAAATCCCACACCTGCTCAATAGGCGACATATCCGGCAGAACAAGGAAGAAGTTGCATGTGTTGGGCTGAACAAAAGTCTCAAACAGTCTTTGCAACATGTGGGTGTGCATTATCCTGCTAAAAGATAGCTCCAGGGATGCCTTGAAGGAAAAGAACGACTTCGGGCTGTAGCATTTCACGGACGTACCTGTTGCTATTGAGATTACTCTCAATTCATAGCTAATTGGATCGTCCATGATATGAAATCACACTCCAAACCATAACTCCGGGTGTAAGGCCACTATATCGTTCGATAACGCGCTCTGGAAGGCAGCGTTCACCGACATAGCGTCTAACACAAATGCGGCCATCAGGGTCCTACAAATGAAAGCGTGATTCATCTGAAAAGACAACGGTGCCAATCAGCTTGCTAGGCTCTGTGCTCATGAGCCCATTGCAGACGCAGCCATCGATAGTTTGCCGTGAGGGGGATCCTGTATAAAGGCACCCTTGCACGCAATCCACGGTGCGGCAGACGTCGACGAAGCCGACATTACTACACCTGTAGCAGTAGACCAACTGCCTAGAGGAAGCTGCATGGTCATTCACCGCCATGCGGAGCAGGTGTCGATAGTCGCGCGCTGACGTCATCTTCCGTAGTCCACTGCAAGTTTTTCGGTGTTCGTCGGTCCACTGCTTCCAAACTCGCATCACTGTGGAACTGTTCCGCTGCACACGAGCGCCTACTGCGTGATAGGAAAATCCTCCTTCTCGAAGGCCGATAATCCTCCCCCGTTCAAACTCCGTAAGATGTTGGAATTTCTCCTTGTTTCGACATGGAGGCATACTTAGGTCCCAATAAACGTTCGCCACTAACAAATAATCATTAACTATTTTCAACGTCCCGCTACAGCCCTCTATTTATACGATTTCAGCATCAGTTCAGAGGACGCTGCGCACGCCACGCATACGCGGTGGCTCTGAAACTTTACTATTTTACGTAACAAATTATAATTGATATTTGCTGCAAAGTTCATTTAATTCTGATGATTCCTTCATAATGTTGCATTTTTTATAAACAGCAGTGTATATATACAGTCGACTCTCGATAATTCGAAGTTGAAGGGACCACTGAAAAACTTCGAATTATGAAGAGGGCAGGAAAAAATTTTCAAAATACACGAAGAGAAATTTTTTCTAACACATTTAAATTTGAAACTATGTAATAAAACAACAATTGTACACACGTATCAACTTATTTTAAAGTATTTTTAAAAAAATACATATTATGTACAGTATAAATATTAAACAGAAGTTAAAATTCCTGTATTAAAAACAACTATTAAATGAATACATACTGTGCATAATTAATTTTTTTTGACGACAAATCTGTTATCCTGTTTTGTATTACGGCATTCAATCTAATTTTATCAATAGATTTTTCTAAAATAAATGAAGCTTGAAAAACCTTAACCTTCAACATGATTCTGAAGAAAAAAGTTGCGTAGATTGTTCAGTGACACTTTAGCTTCTGTCAGAGTTATTGGAGTCAACTCCGATGATCTTCAAAGGGGCTACGTTGCATGGGAGATAAGCAGAGATAATACAACACAAAAAAAGTAAGCTCCAACCTGTTTGCTACAGGATTCAACATGATAGTAAGTGTTTGCATAGTCGATAGTTTTACAAGAACACTTCGAATTATCACGTGTTGTATTCTGACCAGTCACTGATTTTACTTTGATATACTGAGTATACCAAAACGTCTTGTTTTAGTTCGAAATATCAAGAATTTTCTAGGGACTTGGCATATACTTCGAATTAGTGAGAGGTTCGTATTATCGAAGGTTTGAATTGGCGATAATCGACTGTATATATGTTGTATTATTTCATTACCTTTATATAGCCACTCCTTTCCAATTTTTTTTGTATCAAATAGATTTACATTGATTAGTTTTTTACAGATAATACTAAATAATTTTCTTAATACAAATTTTTTTTTTATGTACCATGTTTTTATAACCATTTTTATGCATTGTCATCCACTTCTGAGCTATGGTCCAAATTTCAAGTCTCTTGCTCATCGGGAAGTTAGTTTAAAATCAATTACAAAATTCCACCTGGACAGACAAGAAAGCGAGTTATTAAAAACATGGTAGAATATACATAAGACCCTTTACTAAATCTAGATATACTTTCCTCATTCTATGTGTAAAAGGAGCTTCTGACACAACAAAGTATTATTAATATTGACAAGTCGTTTCTTTTTTACAGTGGAAAGTTCAAAAGTTGTGACTCGTTTTCTTTCGCACCTTTTTGTCGACAATAGATCATATATGAGCATCTCATATAAACTTTTAGAGGTGAAGATGCAGCATCCTTTCCCGATGCCAAATTTATTAAATCACACACAAGCAATCCATACTTAAATTTTCCTTTTTTTAAAAAATAAATACTTCACATTCTCCTAGTATCACTGGTGCCTTGAACGAAACTAAATCCACATTTTTAAATTAACACACACACATGAATAATTGGCTAATATTTACTCCCAACCAAATTTGAAATTTTAAAAAGGCTACTTTGAATTAAGTCATTTTGCAGGGGACAAATGGGATATAATTTTTATATATACTGCCATTGGATGCTGTCGCAAAATGATATTGTTTCATGCATTTAATAATATATACACAGGGACGCCTTAAGGCATGGGCTAACTGGACCTCGCCCTTGTTGGAGGCGTCATTTCGTTCTTGACTCTTGTCTTAATAAGATCATGATCCAGATAACTTTAATCTGGTCAAAAATTAAAATGGTAAAAAAATTAATTATAACAGGGGATTCAAACTGCATGTCAAGACTGTATTACTATGTAGTGACCGTTGTTTATGTCTAGACCTAGGCCTACTACCATAAACAATCATTCAGTCGAAATGCGGCCATTGGTCGAGTCATCTGTGCCTGAATTTTTTAGATTGTGCGTCATGCAAATATATTTATTTCAAATTACTGTTTGAACTATATTTGACATTACATGCTATATATACCATCTACTTTTAAAGATTTCAGGAAGTCATGCACATTTATTTGCTTCGAGTATTTGACAACGCGTATGCTGTACTGTCTAATACAAGGATCATAGGTGGGGCCTAAAACTATGCAGGGGGCCCAGGGCCTCAAAAGTCTTAATCTGCATATACATTTTCTGACAAGAAGCTAGTTCATTAATCGCAGCAGATATTTTAGTCCTCGCAATGCTTAGTTATGTGTCTCAGACTTTTGAAACATTTTCCAAAGAAGTTAAGCCTGAATGGTTGCAATTAAATAGAACATTATATTCTGTAAGAGAAGATTTAAATGATACTCAAGGACGTCTTAAGACTCTTAGAGGCCCTGGGCCCAGAGAAATGTTATGATTTGAGACCCTAGGCCCCTATGCAAAAGCAGGCCCTACCTGAGATCTTTAAAAGTAGACAGTAGCATGCATTGCCAAATACTCATTCAAACGGTCATTTGAAGCAAATGTGAATGACTCACTATCTCAAAAACCTAGGCACAAACCTGCTCATTTTGATTAAATGAGTTGAATGATTATTTATATTAGGTCTAGGCATGACAATGGTCATCACATAAAAATATAGTCTGTTATCACTTTTGCCAGCTAACATGCAGTTTGAAATTCCCTGTTTTTCAGAGAGTATGTATGGGAATAATATTTCACCATTAAAATGATCTGGATCATGATCTTATTAAAGCAGAGTCGAGAACAAAAAGAGGCCCCCTCCCCCTACAAAAGGGTGAGTCCCTGGGCTCATGCCTTAAGATGTCCTTGATGATACTTTAGCCCTGATTATATTTGATTGGGCAAAGAGAACACCATCAACACATTATTAAAATTTGCAAAAATGCATAAAAATAAATGATCTAGGAGTAATAAAACTAAATATGAATTTAGTTTGTTGAAGTAATTTAATTGTAAATTTACAGGAAAACCTTTACTAGTAATTTTAAGATAATTTTTTTTAAAAAAAATTTTATTCTTAATATCTCAAACAAATTATGTTTCATTTATATACGTACAAAACTGGGGATAATATAAATATGACACAAGAGATATTTCTGCTTCTACTTCTGCAAATTCTCAATTTTTCTGAATAGTATAAATGAATATTTTCAAGTGAACAAAATTTGAAATAAATTTATTCTAAATGGTTGCAACAGGTGTGGTAGAACCACAAATGGTGTGTATATTGAACAATTTATGAGCAGATTTTGAGTTATTTGTAACTTTTCTACACAAGCAAACAGAGCGGACTGTAATACTTTAAAATGATTTCTAAATTGAGCGACGATTGGTTCATCGTGTTTCCTGGTTAGAGTCTACAGGCATACTGAGTAAAATGTAAACAAAGAGGACTACTAGAGCCCTCTGCACATGTGGGTCGTCAAATTAAGTATGAGGGGAAAAACAACCCCTTTTTAGAATATTTAAAAAAGTCACAGTAATTAAAAAGGATACAAATTTGAGCAAATTGTAATTTTTATGCACATTTTTCAATCATAAAACTGATTAATAAATTTTCAATCACTCAGTTACATAGTTTGCTCATTTTATACAACTAGAACATTAAATTTGAAATTTTGGATAAGAAAATAAAAAATATACATATACTTTTGTAAAGTATATTTTACAATTGTACATGGATCATAATAATCTTTCCTAAAAAAATTATGTAATATTCTAATGCTAATATAACTTAAACTTTTTATTTATGATAGTAGAAGAGGTTTTAAAGATACCCTTATCACAATTACATAAAGTAGATTTAGGCAAAATTTGTTTTCCGAGTCTAATATTAATATTGCACATTTATTAAGACAAAGAATAAATTACAGTATGGTTGAGGTATATTTTCCATATTTTAATAATACGAAACATTGTATTCAATGACATCAAAAATAAACATGCACACAAAAACTCTATTCAACTAAGGAATCCATGAATGATTCCATAAAAAATAATTTTTTATTGTACACAATTTACAATTTATAAATTTCAGGTCACACTGTGCTATATGGAACAAATGTAATAAAACTTTTAAAAAAGGAACAGAACTGCATTGAACAGATGATAAATGATTTAAGTGTCCTATGATTTATGAATCAAATTTCTGTTACTAATAACTTAAAGTACACTAACTAACACAGATAAATTTTTTACTGTATGAAAAAAAAGGCATTGTAACACACTACACATGACTAATACAAGGTGATCACAGATATTCTGAATGAAGATTTGTCTCCTACCTTGATTGCAAAGCAAAGTAGAAGATTACATTCAATTTCAGTACTTCTCAAAAATAATCTTGAACACATATTTTAAAAGATGGCAGTTTTTAACACCTTCATACAAAACGTTTTTGAAAAATGTTAATTGTATGAAATAATATGATCATAAAAAATGAATTATTATTGAAAAGATACAAACTAAAAGATTATGGATAAGCTTTCATCAAAAACAGTTCTATTTATCTTCAAAAATTAGTTAGTAAAAATCAGATTTTTTTAAGATTTAACAAAAACAAACAACCAAAGTATTAAGTATAATTATAACAAAACAAGAGGAAAATCTGCAATGTACAAAAGGGATTTAAAAAAAGAGTGATTTACAGTTTAATTTAATGTCAACTTTTTACAACAATAAAAAAATGTGTTACAAATATATTGATCATTTAAATTTTTAGTTATGTATTGCAGAAAAATTTACTCTTATTCTGTAATATTTATAAAAAAAAATTATGTATGCAACCTATTTCCCCTTTCAAAATATTTACATTCATTCATCGATGAAAACAAATATAAGAAATGTTATATTTAAAATATATCAACACTAAATGTAGCTTTTTTTGTAACAAAGTAATATTTTATTTGAAAAATGTTATTTTAATGGTTTATAAAACAATTAACTGATGTAGCCTTTGATTTTGTGATTTTTTTTCCTATAAAATATTCGAAGAATAGTTCAAATTCAATCCTAAAAGCGGTGGTCAAAAGGCAGCAGATTTGCATTTAATCTGTTAACCAAGTGGACAGAATTGATACTATACAACAACAAATAAATTAATGTAGCACTAGGCACTAGTAGGAGCACCTTTAGTCTCAGAGTCTGATTTTTCTTTAATATCTTTATTCCAGTCCTGTAGACCTTTTGGAAGGGCTGTGTCTTCTTCAAGTGAACCTGTGCCTTCTACAAATTCTTCATATGTAGATTTTTCTTTAAAAGGCCTAGGACCTAAAAGTTCAATCATATCGTCCCTAGCAAGGATTTCTTTATCTAAAAGCCTTAAAGCAACCTAAATTAAATAAATAAGAAAAAAAAGGTGTAGCACAAAACTCAATATACTCGTACAAGAAATGTAGAAAAAGTAATTGATATATTTTATGATTCTTAAAATATCTAGAAATAATGAATTAAGGTGAATTATTAAAATTGTGAGTTTTATAAAACAATTTAACTAATCAAAGCATTTTCATTCTTATAAAAGATTTTTTTTTCATATGTTACTAACTAATTCTACCCGCAATTGTAAATGTCTTTGATTTATATTTTAAAGCTCTATTTGTTAACCAGATAAATTCATAATTTTAAAAGAATACAAACACTCTGTGACTCATATATTTCTAAGAAATTTTACTCATAGCTAAGTGCATAATATCAGAAACTTTGTAAGTAAGATATAATCATAAGTCTTCTAATAAACTTTATATATATTATATAGAAAATTTTACTATAATATTCCATAAAGAGAAATTTTTACCAAACGTTCACTCATAAGCAACATATAATTAGATGATATTTGGATGAATACATTTCTCAGTTTTGTATGTATATTTAGAGCATACATGCATAATAGTATATGACCAAAATGAAACAAATAAATTGCAAAATTCTGATAGTTTTGATAATGAATAATTTGCACAATTCTGTAATTACAAATTCTTCAAATAAAAAAAACAACAACTTAAAATAATATTAGATATAAATACAAGTTAAAACATGGGTAAATCAAACTTTCAAGATGAGCAATTACAGTGAACTTTTTACAAATAAATACACATGCATTAGTGCAAAAACTATTTATCTATATACAACAGGGAACTTTAAGCTGAAGAACAACTTTAATATGTTTTAATTTATCAATTTCTTAAAATTAGTTTTAACAGATTGCTTTTTATTCCAAATTTTTAAAAATGTATAATTTGGAAAACTGAGGTTAAAAAAGCAAGGCTAAATTGAATTTCTAAGCAAATTTTGAGGTGGAAAAAATAAAAATAATAAATTAAAGAATACTTTTTCAACATCTTTCTTGTGCTCCTCTAAAAGTTTCATAGTAGCCCCATAAGCTCTTGAAACTAAACTTCGAACTTCAGAATCTATAATTTGAGCCGTGGCTTCACTGTAAGGTTTATCTATAACAACATCTCCAGGCTGAGGTAAATCAAAAGATAACTGGCCCACTTTGTCATTCATTCCAAACTGCACAACCTAAAAATCATAATTATGGGAAATATTGCAGTAATTGAAAAAAATATGTATCAGCATTAAACTATAGTATAAAAAAACACATAACAATGTTATAAAATGTTGACCACACTTTCAGATTTACTTTTAATCAATAATTTATAAGTACATGAACAACTGGAACAGGAAAATTTTTACATTTTGATTTTTCATGCATATTTTTTTTTACATCTGTTCTCGTGATTTAAAAATAAATGAATATTTCTTAACTAAAGAGTGACTTGGCTCAATAACAAGATTACCTTTTTGTACAAGACTCCATCTTTACAGATAATCAACCCAAGTTAAATAAGTTTTAGAATAGAATGTTTCTAGATAACAATAATTCATTTAACAATCATAACATCAACCAAATTAAACAATTTATTTTAGTTCTGTTTAATTTTTACAACTTATTTTATAAACATTAAAATAAAATTAAAATTTTGAAAAAAAGTACACTTTAATTGATAAGTAGTACTGTAATTTCTATCAATATTAATTAAAAATAAGGTACCTGTGCATAAGCACTTTGGGTGACTTTCTTCAAATCATCTTGTGCACCTGTAGTTATTTTGTTAAAGAAAATCTGTTCTGAGACCCTGCCTCCTAAAGTCATGCACATTCTGTCAAAAAGCTGTAAGAGTATAAAATTTTATTAAATCTGAATTATAAAATTAATAATAAAAGTTTAAGGATAATTGCCAGATACAAACAATCATAGTTTATACTTTGAAAATAGATAAGTAATAAACTAATATGTAATAATATAACTGCTTACAGAACGTCAAGAAATAAAAAATAATAATATAAAGAACACATACAATTGGAAAAATTTTAATATTTTACAATTTTAATATTCAATGCATTAAAAAGTAAATAAAAACAAATTCTTAGGCATTAAAAGAACATATTATAATAGATATTTATTTAAAGATATTTATGCAACTGTAGTATTGATAAACAGAAAATGCAGAGAAAAACTGTTTTAAAAGGTTCCGGAAAATTGGAAATTCTTAATATAAAATTGTAAGACGTTTAACATATCATTTTCTAATTATAAGAAAAAAGAAATAGAAATGTCAGAGTTCATACTACTATAAAAAAATAACCTGATTTTTGATTTCAGATTTTTCAGAAATGAAAATCCTCAATATTAGAAATTTAAGTTAAAATATTTAGAAATGAAGCAGCAAGCATACATTTAATTACGGATAAAATAATTAAGTTTAACATATTTCAAGAGCATATCCTTTTCTTATTTTTACCTGTTCTGCTGTGTATAAATACTGTTCCTTAGGAAGATATTGTGCATAACCTAAGCCTTTTCCTCTAGGAATGATAGAAACTTTCAGAAGTGGATCAGCATGCTCCAAAAACCATCCAGCAACAGCATGTCCAGCTTCATGGTATGCAACAGTCCTCTTTTCTTCAGGTTGTAAAACATTTGTCTTCTTTTCCATTCCTCAAAGTAAAAAATGCGGCATGTCAATATCATGGCACATTTCATACAATATAAAATTGCTTTAATAATAATAAGAAACATATAAATGCCACATGTCATTATTTTGTTTTTAAACTAAATATTTTATTATAAGTAATGGGAATTAGTAAGAATTTTTTTTGTCAAACAAAGCAGTTATTTCTTGGGCATATTTACAAATTTGGTTTATTATTAAAAAAATCTTTAATAAAGTACATAATTATTTAGAGCTGAAAAATAAACTTTTAGAAAAAAGATCGCAGGATATTAAAAAAAAAATTTATATTTTAGCATACAGCAAGCCATGCAATCTAAGAAGAAACATTTAGTTACACAGTACTAACCGGACAAAAATAAAATATATAGTACAACTGATTTAGATAATGGATAATTTAATCAAGCAGCTAATATTTTGTTCAACATAAACAGATTTTTGAAAATTTTATAAATGAAAACCATTGAAATTGATTTCATGGTTATGAATCTCTTTTAAAACATAGGTTCATATCTTTTCAATGAATCATTAATATAATTTTTTAAAGTTATTAAGATATACAATTTAAATGATTTGCAATACTACTGTTAAATCTTTTGAAAAATGGGATTTGTCATTCTTATGAATTTTAATAGTTAAATTTTAAATGAATTATAATTTGAAAGAATCAAGTAAACTGGAATACAATGACCAGTAGGGGCACAAAACAAGAATCTAATTGCAACACTAAAAATATACACAAATTTAAACCTGAATATAATTTAATAAAAGATTTATTTGAAATAAAGTAGACATCTTAATGAAACTTTATTACAAAACAATAATTTAAACATTTAAGACAAGAAATGTGAATATTTATCCTGTTGTTGTTGTTGCTTATGCCACCTGATCAACAGTAACATCAGATCAAGGTCCACGAAATTTATCGTGGCTTAAGGCTAGAATTTTACGCCTGTCATTAGCCTAGGCTTTGAGCCCCATGAAGGTGACAGTACGATTTTGCTCGGTGCAACACAATAGATGGCGACACCAATCGGACCCACTGATTCAAAGAGCACGTACTCCGTGTGTACTTGGAGGGCATTGGGCATCAAACCCAGGCCTTCCGGTCTGGAGTCCGATGCTCTAACCACTAGGCTACCCAAGGCCCCACATTTATCCTACTTTGCAAAACATATTAAAACACTTATCCATAAAAAAATTGTACTTTTTAATACAATGACATTAATTGTTAAAATTCAAATAACAGAGGTAATTTCAAGGACTTAAATACATTATTTCAGAAAATACAAATATTATATATATCACAAGAAACTATTTTTTTTTCTCTTTAAATAAATTACCTGCCACGACTCTTTCAATTGCTTGCTCAAAATGATTCATTTGAATACTTTCATTTAAGTCTCTAGCTGCAATCAATGCAGCTTCATTGCAAACATTTGCAATATCTGCACCTACATTTAAAAAATAAAAAAGAATGATCAATATATATCACTCACATTTTCCCATATTAAAAAAAATTCAGCAATATTATGAATATGTATTTCCAAAAAAGAAAAAGCACATTTTTTTTCAATATATAAGTTTTTGAATAGCATATATATTTCTGATTTCTATTGATAATTGAGATATATATTCAAAACAACATTAAGATACTAAAAAATTCTGAAGAATCTCAGTTATCTTTCATAATTATTTTCAAAAATACAGAAATGTATAGAAGTTCAAAGTATATCTCAGCTAAATTTATGAATCGTTAATTCTTAGCATGTATGATTGATATTTTTAGAAGTCATTAAAACATTTTTATAACAAAATATGTATTTTAACATCCTTTTAAATAAACAGTGAGGGATTTCTTTAAATATATACACGATAAAAATATTTTAGTTATTTCTCACAATAAGAAAATTTATTTAAGAAAATAAAGCTATTCAAATAGGACATACCTGTAAATCCTGGTGTTAAAGCAGCCATTTTTCTAGCAAGCTCTAATTTGTCTACTAAAGTTTTTAATGGCTGTAAATGTACTTTAAATATGGATGCCCTGTAAAAAATAATAGAGATTTCAAAGTAAATGTTTCATTAATTTTTAAGAAAATTTTTTAAAGTCTTTATTAAATCAAATTACAACAAAGAAATCCCATAAAATTGAGTTTGAATACATTGGTAAAGTTTTATTTAAAAAGTTCAATCTTAGGAAAAAGAGAGCTTCAAACCTTACTTTACATCAATAAAAACAGGATATTCATACCGTTTCATGTTTCGTTATACCTCATTGTAATGTCCTTATACAAAATTAAAATCAACCAAAATAATATTTTATTTGCTTTTACATTTAGGCTTCAGAATAGGCCAATTGCAAAAAAAAAACCCTACTATTTTCAGTTATGTCCAATTAATAATAATAAAAATAATAAATGTTTGAGCTCAGTGGCATAACGGAGAACATTAGGCCCCCCCTGCAAACTCAGGTTTAGGGCCCCAAGCCCAAATACGTACTTAGCATCAGTCAAGCTTTGGGCCCCTTAGAGTACCTGGCCCCCCACAATGCGGGGGTGTACGTTACACCACTGCTTGAGCTGGTATTTTACCTTCTATATAAGCTTTTACTTAGATTTTACATGGATCATTAATAAATTTTGAGCAGAGTTTTGAAAGACTCTTCTTCCAGAGTTGCTGCTCTATACCAACTAAAATACAGGAATTTCTAGCACTCTCACTTTTAGGATTTAAAAAAAATTTAATGTAACCATAATAAGAAATTAAAGAGTACTTTGATTTTTTCACAGTATTAATAAGCTAATTATAATTGCTTATTTTTATTTCCCATCTAAAAACACTACTTTCTTTTTGTTGCCAAATGAGAAATTGAGAACAGCTTTTAAATGTTTCTGTTTTAGTCTTGCAATTGATATATCACTCAAATGGGTCATAACATATTTAGAAGCCAACTAACCTTCCTTTAATATCTGGTGCAGGAACAAATATTTGTCTATCAAACCTTCCTGGCCGTAGAAGAGCTTGATCCAAAATATCAACTCTGTTTGTGGCAGCAAGAACCACAACATTTGTAGTTGTATTAAAACCTAAAAGTCAGATTTACAAACAATGAATATACATAATACAGAAAGGCATAAAAAAAAATGTTTGCTTTATACTATGTTTTTAATACACATTTTTGCCATAAGGTGCAAAATGCAGTACAGGTAATGAATTAAGATAACTTGAAAGTTCTTATTTATAAATACTCTAAATTTAGAAAAACCAGTTTTAATTACCATCCATTTCAACCAAAAGCTGATTAAGTGTGTTTTCTTGCTCACTATGACCTCCAAAACTTCTTCCGCCTCTCTTACGACCAACTGCATCGATTTCATCAATAAAAAGAATGCAAGGAGCATTTTTACGAGCCATTGCAAACATATCACGAACCTAAATAAAAATGTAGTCACAACATAAACAAATGTACATAACACTTACAAAATAAGACAAAGGATAAATTATTCTTAACAAAAAATATTAATTACAATCATTTGACAATTAGGTGTTTTTCAATTTTAAAATAAAGAACTAAAATTCATGCATAACAGATAATCAAAGTCAATTCAACAAACTAATACAATTAATTATAATAAATTTTTATTCATCAAAAAGTAAAAAGTTTTTCCAATTTTACTTATTGTTTACATATTATGAGAATTGATTGCCTGAACATTTTTCTCAATTATAACCCATGCATGCATAAAAATAAAATAATAAAACTTAAATGTGATTAATCATTTTTTGGATAAGTTATATTAAAATATTTTCTTTCTTCAAAAGCATAAAAAATTTAAAATAAACTGCATCTACTACTACGTTCAAAGATTTATGTGCATTTATTTTTCTTTAAAAAATCAAAAACTTATTAAAATATAAAGATTTACTTACCCTAGATGGACCAACTCCAACAAACATTTCTAAAAACTCTGATCCAGATACTGTAATGAAAGGTACATTTGCTTCTCCAGCTGTAGCTTTGGCAAGTAGTGTTTTACCTGTTCCAGGAGGTCCCGTTAGAATTGCCCCCTTTGAATAAATAAAAACTTAGTAGAACAAAAAACATATTGAAAAAGTGAATATTTTTTTTATAATTATAGATTTTACAGTTACAATTAATCTAATTTAAAATAATCAATGGCAAGTATCACCTTTGGAATTTTTGCTCCCAAATCTATGTATTGCTGAGGATTTTTTAAGAAATTAACAAACTCCATAATTTCTACTTTGGCTTCTTCACAACCAGCCACATCTCTACAAATTAAAAAAAAAAAAAAACCTATAGTATCTATTTTATAAAGTTTGCATTAAGTTTTTACATACAGAAATCAAGCAATATCTACATTAAAACTAAAGAATAACATTTACTTCATATACACAATAAACCTTCATTAATCAGGACCTCATTAAATTGAATAAAAAATTATAATTAATAACCACAAAACTGCCATTTTTTAATTTTTGCAACTAAATACATAATTTGTAAGTAATGTATTGATCAGAATTCTTCCTTCTGCTTTGTCTCATTTCCCAATACATGTTTATTCTTTTTACTGTATGAATTGGTACAATGTAGGGGCTTAGCTACCACCGTATTAATGATATGGGGGACCCAACAAGTGTAACTACAGTCCTACTAACAGGCCCCCTATATCTAAAAAAGGGACCCTAAGGAATTCTGATATAGGGCCCCACTCAGAACAAGCTATGCCTGTGGTACAGTGTTTAACAAAGTATCTTGCTTTATTTTATAGGTATTTTTGTTTAATCTGGATGAAAAAAACCCCAATTAGTTAGGATTAATGAGATTCTTCTTAAGCATTTACAGCCTGTTGCAGGCCAAGGCTGTCTCGCAAAATCTTCTCCATCTGTTTACTCCAATTACCCTTAACTCATTTTCAATGTTATCTAGCCACCTAGTGGGTGATCTTCCTTTCTTCCGTTCAATGAGATTCTACAATATTAATATTAACAAATAAAGCCAATTGGTGGTAAACATATTTTAAGAAAATTAGCCTATTCATAATTAAAAGAATTAGTGCAATAAAAAGCATTTAACTATTTATTAATAATTTAAACCCCCTCCTAATAAAAAGATCTTTAGAAAAAATTGAGTGAAAATATTGCATATATTTAATTGATTGGAAAATTTAATATTTACTCACAAAACTTACAAAAAAATATTTAATTAAAATTTTTTTATCTCCCCCATCTGGATAATTTTTACCACTGTTTTGAAAGTGTTTTCAAACATAATAAACATGTAAGAATTGTTTAATAGTGAACCAAGATATTCATCACAATCATATCAGTACTTTTTGACAAAACTTTAAATGATTTGATAAAAGTAAATTTTTTAAAATTTTAAATATTATGTCAAGGAATAGGATGTATAGGCCATTTCCTTGCAAGCAGCCCAATACAAACAAGTTAAAGGGAAAAAAAGGCATGTCGCAAGGGTTGCACTGACGGACACTGTTACTCAATTAGCACTACTCAGGGGCCACATGTAGCTTAAAGATTGCCACGAATACAAGTAACTCTATATCTATTGAAAAGTACATATCAGAATTAACGCATTTACTTACCTAAATTTAACGCCAATTTCGGATGGATTTATCAATTTTGCTGTGGTCTCACCCATACCAAAAAGTCCACCTACTCTTCTAACACCACCTCCACCCATCATACCAGAAGCCCTTCTCATATTCCATAGAATAAGGCCAAGTATCGCAAGTCCAGGTAAATAGGAGATGATATTTGACCTTTGAAAGTCAAAAGAGATCTTATAGTAAAAGTGCACTGCCAAATAAGTTTTGAAGAAGTTTAATAAAGTTCAGGTACTCACCCATCCATTTCTGTTTTGTATACAACTGGTACATAATTTGTAGGTTCAACGTTCATTTCTAATTGTACATTTTCTAGATTTCTTTCAAATGTATCAACACTGCCAATGTTGAACCAATATTTATTCTACAAAAAGAAAGAAAAAAAATGTAAGATGTATTTTTAAAATGAGTTTAGACATACAGTTAATTCTCATGAAAATTTCTTCGATAACTAATTTTTGGTTAAAATATGCATTTTATGCACCTGAAGTAAATTTGCTAATGATGTTTTTAAAATGCATAATGCAATGTTATAATAAATAAATAATAAAAATCACAATGTTTCATGAATTGCAAAAATAAAAAGTAAATAAAAAACACACACAATGCTTATAGTCAAAGTACTGAATAACACAGTAGGTGTTCACAGATTTATAGAAAAACTTTGAAATCAAAATTATCTGAAATTTTCAAATTTATTTATTTTTTCAAAAATAAGGAATATTAAGCTTGAATCAAAGGGCACATTTTTGAACTTTCAGAAGAAAAGTAAAGTCATTTCTTAATTGTGAAATGCATGATAAATAAAAATTTTGTAAGGGCAAAAGAAGCAACATTATCAATCACTGAAAAGAAGAATTATCAATTAATACTTCTATACCAAAAGAGAGAGAGAGATTGAATACATACTCAAAAGATATGCATAATTTTAAATGTTTAAGCAAAATCAATAGTAACATAGGAAAATTCTCCAACAATACAATGTCTTGAAATCATTTTTAAACATTTGAAGCAACAATAAAAACATAGTAAATCAAGATTTAGATGAATATAACATTATTTTAGCTTAAAAAGCATAATGTCTATTGTCTCCTAAGCCTGTGGTTCAATGCAAGACATCTTGAAGAACCCTAATCAAAACTACTCAGCACAGAATAAATAAAATTATATATTGATGTGATTAATGATTAAGTGTGTAATTAGATAACTGATACCAAATGTATATGTTACCGTTAAAAGTGTGAAATCTGTTATTTCATAGAATAACTAGGTATTTCCTGAAATAACTAGACAAGTCAGTTAAAGAATATAAATAATTGAATTCTATGATTTAATTAGGTATTCTATAGAATAACGATTACTTGATTGTTAAAGTATGAAATAGGATACCACTTGAAAGTTCTTTGAACAGGTTCTAGCTGCTTTAGGAAGGAATTTTCCGATTATGAACTAGAGATGGCCAAATAAAACAATTGTACTCTAGATATCAGTTCAGCATATGTCAGTGAGAATTAATTTCCATTGAAGAAGTTCCAAATATTGATGCAACGCTTCGATCTATTGCAACAGCTCAAAGTTGTGGTTCTGAGCAAGGATTTAAAAGTGCTCGTGTAAAAAAAAAAATGTAATGGTAAAAAGTTGGCTTGCTTCAAAAATAATAAGCAGTGCAATCTAAAGTGTCATCACAGTGCAATTCTTGCTCTAATAAATAATGAAAAGCTAAATAAAGGCACATTTCATAATATTTAAATTAATATTCTCTTATTTAAAAAAGTTCACACAATGTTTTTGTGAAGCAAAAGTTTATTTTCCCAGCATATATTTTTGTTGATAATATTTAAATATAATCTATTTTTGCAGCATGTTTTTTTTCCCCCTTTCTGTTTAACTAATGTTAGCAAAATGAGCAATAATAAATTATACTACCTGCTTTCCCTTATTACTTATCAATTATTTATCGGCAAAAGAAATGAACATTTATTTTTCCAAGAAATTTTAGCTATTTATGATCAATTAATTTATAAAATATCTTTGAAATAGCATATTTTTCCCTTTAACGGTCTATCTTTAGTTATTTCATGGAATAAACCTAGTTATTTCATAGAATAACTAAGTATGAAATTTTTCATCTGTTGCATACTTTAAATGACTTGTCTAGTTATTCCATGGAATATCTACTAATTCTATGAAAGAATTAAGCTATACACTTTAATGGTAACATATACATTTTCAACACATTCTTGAAAAGTTCTGTGATGTTGTACCAAAGGATTATAGTGCCAATGATATGGTAAAAAAACTCCTTAAATGTGCACTTATCATGAGTGAAGGACTATAGAAAGTAGTGCAACAACCCTGAAAATTTATAAAAAGTCCTATCATGGAAAACATGAAGCAGAGCAGTGGTTCTTGAACTGTGGCAGCATTATTCTACAGCAGGGGTGTCAACCTCGCAGCCTGCAACGAATATTTTTGCAGCCCGGCGAATATATTGGCTCACAATAATATACAGGATGAAAACAGGTTGCAGCACATTTAAGGTCGCTATGATTAAAAATTCAAACAAGGCAACAATGACAAATAGTTTTTGCCTACAACAGTTGTGAACTGGGAATGTTCCAGAAAAAATCATGGAGAATTTTAGAAAAATAATTAAATTTCAAGCAGCATCACATTGGCAATTGATACAACAAATAGCATAGGATGACAAGTAAGCCCTTGTGCAGCATTGCAAACCATTGTTTGAGTGAAGCTACAAAATGTATGGAAGAAACTGGATTGCAGAATGGACATATGAACATGTAACAAAAGACTCTAGCATCGAACATTTGTAACTGAAAAAAAAACTAGAACATTTCTTTTTACATTCATGTATCATTTATTCTAATCTGTGCAGTAGTTTTGACAATATGATTTTTTTAATATCGAGTTCATCTTTTGTTCTCACCTGTATAGTAAAATAACAACCAACGCAGAATAAAAATAAAATCTTTTTTGCTGCTATTAAACTAAATGCGTATATTTATTTTGAATGCACCACCCTGAGGTAAAAATGGTAGCTATGTTTCTATAAATATTCATTTTTTTTTGCGGCCCACTTAATGTTAAATCTTGTTTGTTTGGTCTGAGTTAATCTTTGAGTTTGACACCTTTGTTCTAGGGGGTTCGCGAAGGTCTCTCATTTAATGTTAAGATTTCCCTCTTTCACAGACTCTGAAAGGCGTCGTAGAGAAATTGAAAGTTGTGCAATCCTAAACTAGATCACTAAATTGCTCCCAATGAAAAAAATTCTACTAGATGGTGTATTTTGATCAACAATATTTATTCAGTTTTTATTGTTTGCAACTACAAAGCCATTACTAAAATATAATATTTAAAAAAATAGTACAAATACAACTGCAAAGATTACAAACTGATTTCATAGAGCGTCAGTGTGATAACATGATTGTATCTATCTCAATGAACAAATTAAATTGTCCATGCGAAGTGTTCAAAAAGTTTGCATAAATAACAAAGGCAGTCTTAAGCTAATTAAGGAACCTTTAAATCACTCAGTCTTGTGTTGGGAGTTAGGGAGAGGGGTTTAAAATCTTGGGGATCTGCAATGTTGGGCTGATACATGAAGGGGGCCACAGTGATAAAAAGTTTATGAAACACTGATGTAGAGAACAAACTTATTCTGATAAAGAAGAAAGATTATTAGATCAGACATTTAAGAAATTATTGGTAACATTTTAAGCATTAAAAAATGTCCCAAAAATTGTTTTAAAAATATAGAAACATTTTTATTTTAAATTTTCAAAAAATAGGATATACTTATAGAGTTCTGGTAAAAGAGAAATGAGTACTTTATGTTAGATACCACAATTTCACAACTTAAAAAATTATCATTCTTACATATAACCCACAATTTCTTTTTTCTGCTGAAAAAACATCTGGAGGAGTTACACAAATTTTAACATTGTTTTAATTTCTTTTTAGAAATACAAAAATGTAAAAATTACAAGCAGCTTATGAATAACTTTAGCATAATCTGTATTAAAATTATGTATCATTTTTTAAAAACATAAGTTGTAATAACATTCAATAACTTCCATTCAGTAAAATCAATTTGAAAGCATAATTTAAATGCTTAATATCACAAATATTAGGTCGCTACTAAGCACTTACATTATCCACTTGATTTCCAGGAACAAACTTCACTCTAACCCATTTTTTATTCACAACCTCTAGCTTTTCAACCTAAGTAAAAACAGAGAAATTACATTAGCGTTTAAAAGGAAGATTTTTTTTTTAGTTAAAAGATGATTTAATTAAACCAAATTTTCATATTTATACCTCTAATTTTTTTATTAAAGTAATTTTATATTCATAAACATTTAACAACATCCATTTATAAGACATTAACTAACAACACCCTATCAAATTTACTAAAGTTAATATATAATAATTACATAATAAATAGTTATGACAAAGTATTTCAATTATAGAATTTTTTTAACAATTTTTCCTAAAAGGAAATTCAGGTATTTTTAATATAAAGATGTAAGTAATTGTACATTTATATAGCCTTAATTTAAAATTAGGGGTTAAATATTAACAAGTATTAAGGGGGCTGTGGGTAGCCTAGTGGTTAGAGCATTGGACTCCAGACCGGAAGGCCAGGGTTCGATGCCCAATGCCACCAAATACCCTCCGAGCACATACTCATTAAATCAGTGGGTCTGAAAGTCTTGTGGGCGGTTGCAGCAGAAACCACGGGTGCAGGGGGCTGGAGAATATTTCCCTCCCCTCCAGTTCCATGCCTAAATTGTGGAGGTGGAGATAGGTGGTGTTTTCATCTATCGTGTAAGAACTGAGCCAAATCATACTGTCACCTGCATGATACTCAAAGCTAATGACAGGCTGAATTTCATGGGCCTCAATCTGACATGTCAGACAGGTGGCATTAGAAACAACAACATTAACAAGTAACAAATATTTAGAGCAAATACTTTCCCTCAGAAAATTTGACTTATGATGATCATATGATTTCAAGACATTAAGTTGTGTTTAAACACACAAGAAAATGCTGTTACACAATAACGCTACATTACAATTGTTAATGCTACATTGCACAATATTTATCAACATATTTAGATGAGAATCAAATGGAAAATTTGTATAAACATAAGAAAATATAAGTTTTGTTAATTAACAGAAGATAAATAAATGCAACAACAATGTGAAAATGAAACAAACAAAAAATTTAAATCTTGAAGAGAATGAGGGGAAAAACTAATTGTGGACTGAATTTTGAAAGATAATGCTCATACTAATTGTTAACAATTAAAAGTTATCTCAACATCAGCAATTAAGAAACAAAAATCAAATATTTAAGGTTTTTTTTTAATAGAAAATTGTTATAAAAGAAATAATGCAGCAGAGAAGACCACAGTATTAAAAAGTAAACTAGTTATGCTAGAAATATTTATTTAAAACTAAAAAGAATATTTGAAAAAAAAAACCCCCCGAACAGTTTATTATTATGTAAATATACATATGAAAGTATTAAAAATGCATAAACTTACAATATTCCTTGCTAGATAAGCATTTACAAATTCCCTCCAAGTAATTTCTTTGTATCGGAATTCATTGTATGCGATAAGCCCAATTACACCAAAAGTACCAAAAAGTGCAAAAGCTACTAATCTGTTATCATCATCTGGACTAAATGGATTTTTTCCACCCCTAAATTAAAAAAAAACTATGAAAATTTACTAAAATTTTACAAAGGAAGATATATTTTAATTAAATATTAAAATATTGCCACTAACTAATTATTTAAACATTTAAATGAAAAAAACTCACTTTTTTGATCCACCACCACCAAAATTCAATTTAAACATCCAATCTGGCTGCTGTGGTTGTTGAGGTTTTTGACTACTTTGAGAAGGTGGTTCTTGAATTTGCTCTAATATAATTGTAATAAAAATATGTTAGATTAAAAATTTAAAAAAAAAAAACCAAGCTGAGTATGAATAAATGATTTTGAGAACACATCAATATTTTAATTAGTCTTTTACTAATTAACTCCCTGTTTCCTTTTTTTCAGTTCATTTTATTTAAGAATGAATTGTGTCATTATTTTATTAGTGTAAGTACTAAATATATAATGAATTATATTCATGATTATATCCCCCCATTTAAAAAATAAAGCTCCTTCAAAATCCACTTAGAAAATTATTATTTACAACCGGGGTGGGCATTATGTTGATCGTGATTGACTGGTGGACAGCCAAGACATTTTGGGTTGACCGCCTAAAAAATTTATCAGTTAGTAATTATATACGGAAAATTCGATTGGCTACAATACGTAGACTAAGCCTTCTACTGACTATAACAACAAAAACTAACTTTAGATAAAAATGTTTTAGTTTTTTAAAGTATTTTGAATTTTCATAACAAATTATCATTTGATATAATTATATTTGGGTCCCAAATATAATTATATCAAATGATACATTTATTATTATTAAGTTTGTATCTTACGTTTTGCTTTAAACATAGTTTTAAAAGTGTTGTTTTTATATTTTAGTTCTGTATAGGTATACATAAGTACATATTCCGTACTTATTATTAAGTTATAATAATAACCTTTTTCTTGCCTCATCACACCTACGACATTGGGCAGCAGCGCACACAAGAATTTTTAAAGGGAAGGGGGTTGAGGGTTGAAGGTCTACCATTCTCGTATCATACCCCAATACGCAGCCAAACATAATATTCTTTTGATTTTTTGTCGAATGTCGGGAACAAAAAACAACAAAAAATAAATTACTGAATAAATAATTAACATTAAAAATAAAAAAGTTACTAATATCAAATACTTAATTACATTTTACATACTATATACATGGGACTACAACGAATCAGGTAAAAATGAAGGGTTATGAGGGAGGGTCTGACCAGTGGACCCTTCCTCCGTCCTCGTGTGCACCACTGACACTGGGTGAACTGCAACTTCTTGAAAAAACTAAAAGTAGCCTTCACCCTGGAAAAGTCTACCCACCCCTGATTTACAAAGTGAAAAGCATTTTGTTTAAATGGTTAAATTGTTTACACATCAAGAGAGTGGAATTATTTAAAAAAAATATTAAAAGAGTTTAAAGATGAATAATAAATCTTATTCAATTTTAACTCAGCCTGATATAGCTACTGTTAAGTGCCTAAAAACCATCATTTTTTAAAAAAAGATTAATATAAATCCAAGTCATAATCAAAATTAAAATAAGTACATTATTTATAAAATAAAATAATTTTAAATAACCATCTTTCTTTTGAGATGTCGCTTCCTTTTGTAATTCTTCATTCTGTGATTTCTTTCCACGAGGATAATACTTTTCAAAACCTTTTGGAGCTTTATCATAGTACAATGGTGACTGAGTTAAGTATGCATTTAAAGAAGAACATAGCCTAATACTGTTATGTAGAGATGAAGCTCTTGGATGTCTCTAAAAATAAAGATAAGAAGTAAGGAAAATGAGTGTAATAGCAACTTTATAATTATCTTTATAAGGTTTGACACTTTTCTCTAAAACATAAATCTCTAAAGAAATGATATTACAATTGGTCTCTCTTCCAAATCTCCATATTTGTCATCATTAAAAACTAGATCATACTTAAAATGCTTTTGCCAAATTATTTTTTCTCTAATTTTAATATTCTAATATGAAGCTCATTCCTTCCTCTCGTAGCATTCCCAAATAAATTCATTAGCCAAATCCTTCTAAATCAAATGGATGCCATTTTTGAAAACTGAACATTCAATACTATTCAAAATTAAACCTATAACAATACATCATTGTATGGCAGTATTGTTACATATTTTGCTCTAAATCATATATATGTAAACTGCACATTATACTTCCGAGTTAGAGTTTTCTGAATAATTAACAAAAGGAACACTGAAACGAAATTTAAAAACAAAAATTCAAATAGCATTGTTTAATAAAAAAAATCACAATAAATTGGTAGTCAAACTCTTAAATTTTACAACACCCTACAATAGTTTTTCTAAAAAAATTTTCTGTATATTAAAAAAATCTGCCAAATTAATTATAATGAATAGCAACCAAGAACATAGAGCATTAGACTTCATTAGAATAATTCAGCATTTAAATGTATCAGGTTTGCCAAAATAGTTGGTCACAATAAAATTCTTATCCCAACATGAAATTTTACACACCATCAAATCTGTGAGGCATCTTATTCTTCATTCCAGCTAAAAATCACTTTCATTAGCCATAACAGTTACTTTAAAAATCATAATAAATGCAAATAAAGAGTTGAGTTAGAAGTGTAAGATTGTTGGGTACCTACGTATTAGCTTTCCTACAGCCAAATTTGAGCCAAGAGAATCATGCTGAAAAAAACTAATTAGTCTGGTTTTTTCTTAAATAAAACACATAAGAATCTTTTTTTGTGTGTTTATATCATGGCGCAATTCATGTGGCACAAATTTTGCTGCAGTGATGCTAATATGTAAGTACTGACTGTTGGCTATGACAGTCACAAGTCATTGACCTACCATGAATAACTTGTGTATTGTATCTACTTCTCTCAACAGTCACTCACTAACACTACAGTTTGATATGCTTCACATCATGAATGCAACACTGTTGAATTATATTTTTTACTAGGTCTACAATAAAGAGATTTTGTGTTAAACAGATCAACAATACATGTTATTAAAAAACATACTAAAGGTATAAAGCAGCGGTTCTTAAACTATTGATCACCTCCTCCCTTTATATATCAGGGTGACATCGCAGACTCCCAAGATTTTGAACATCCCTCCCCGACTAATATTTTTGATAAAAATACAAGTTCCAGTAGAGTTTCTTTATTGGGGACTATTTAGTAAGCTAACCTAGCATGATGCATCTTTAAATCTTTCCATGAGGTCTTTTAGAATCTGTAAAAGAGGGAAATCTCAACGTTACACGAGAGATTCCGTGGACCCCTAGAAAAAGGGGGGGGGGGCACTGCGAAACCCCAGAGGTCCACAGATCACAGTTTAAGAACCACTGGTATAAAGTATAAATGCATGCCACTTTTCCTAAAAATAATTATTTTACAATAGAAAAATTCAAAAAAGCAATGTCAGTGTCAACACACAAAAAAAAGATGACGTAGGAAAATTTTTGAAATTTAATATACAAGGATGAGTTAAATGAAAGTGAGAAAAAATGTAAATATACAACAAACAGAGTACTTTATTTAAAAGTAGTCTCTATGAACATACAGACATTTGTCCCATTGACAAATGGGCCATCTGATTCCCATCTCATAAAACTCTGTGGGCTGCTGATTCAAATAGCCTGTAATTGACTCCTTCACAGTATCATCTGACATGAATCTTGTATCCTTGAGATGTTTTTTCACTTTCCCAAAAATGTGAAAGTCGCATGGTGACAAATCTGGGTAGTAAGGTTCCAGTGCCGATTTAAGCTCATTTCAGACCCTAAGCGCAAAAAATCTACAGGCCCCCTTGGAACTGGCGGATTGAAATTTATAACCAGAAAATCTGTCCAAGTCCATCTTATCCAGGCCCCCCATGGCTCGGGCTCCCGCCCCAAGCATCGAATGGATAAACAGACACTGGTTGGCTCACTTTCATTGGATTCGCCTTTGCGGAATAAGAAGTAAATGTTGTAAAAAGAATACATATGTCTTCAGAGAGATGAAATGGTTTATAAATGGGTTTTAAAAACTTTGTTTTTTCAATATATTGTGCCCAGGGTTAAAATTTTTTGCAGCCGTAATTTTGTTAAACAGTGTAGCTCAGATAAATGACTTTAAACCAGCCAAGGATGGCTGTTGAAGAGAGAGAGTCCACAGAAGGCATCGTAACATAAACAAACAAAATATGAGGTGAAAGTCTCAGTGCTGTTGGATCATTTAGGAAGGAGTCAAAAGGCATTGTAAAAGAAAGAAAGAAAAAAAAAAAGACAAAGCTTTTACAACTTCACAATTGTAAGAGACAAGTCAATGTTAGAGAATGTTATCTGACAGCAAGCATTTAAAGATGAAAAAAACAACAACACACAACCAGGAAAGAAAATAATAAGTAAGGAAAAAGCTTTCGTATTCTTATGTATAAATGTTGATGGAAGTCACATGTTGAAGTCTATGTTTGTAGGCCTAAGTTAAACTCACAGGCTTAAAAATATATTGGACATATTACCAGTATGTTACTACTGATAAAAAAGTGCTAACTACTAGCAGCTGAATTCAAAAAATTTTCACACAATTCTCCAGCAAGGTGATAAAAATGCAGAACCATTGCAATGGTATTTATCGATTATATGGACCATAGGTTGGCAACTGCTTGTCCTAGTTGTCGCCAACACAGGCATTGCAACATTATCTAATAAGATACATTCAATACAAAAATACTGACGTAACAGAATTTGGAAAATTTTCTACCTCTTTGGATTCATGGTCCCTTTGAACAATAAGTACCCGTTGAAGCAGATGAAAAAGGTTTTGGTATAATAGAGATGGAGATCATTGAAAGTATGACTGTAGCAGAAAGCTCTAAAAAGTATGAGGACAATTACAATAAAACAGATAACAACCCTTAGTCAAAACTTAACGACATTAAAAATCATCCATACTTTAGATAACAAAATACACAGAAGAGAATGACAATGAAATCATATAAATATTTAAGACTATTGTTCAAGAAACTGACAATTAAAGAAAACAGCAAATGAGCATTTATTTTTTCAAACCAGTGAGAGTGTCAAGTAAACATGAATTTGAACCATCACACTTTCAGTAATTTTTCCCCACTGATAAGCCTCATACATATCAAATAAGTAATGTATTGATTTGAATTCCTTTGTGAGATTTCACTATAATATAGTATTGAAATAAGAAATAAACTCTTAGTATCATTTCCTCCTCATTTGATAATTATCTTTTATAAAAACAATTACACGCAGATAACAGTGAAAATTGCTTAACATAAAACTGAAATATTTTTTCATGTTAAAAGAAATTGCAAAAAAACCCCCATATATCAACAAGATTAAGTTTATTAGAGTTCATGTTATTTACATAAATATGTATATATGCATACATTTAATAAAAACCAATGAAACAAAAACATTCACAAGAACTTAATGAAAAATTTAATACAAAATTTTCAAATTTTTTAAAAAACAAAACATTTATTGAGTTTCTGGAAAATAATCTGATATTTTCTTTGCATTGTTTTTTTTAACATCGAATTGTTCAATATTATCTATTTTGTTAATCATTTCATCATTGGAATGTGCGTCTAAATAACTGTGCATAGTTTTCAAGATGTTCCTTATTTAGGATGACGTGGGAACAGAAGCTGAGTTATTCATTTCATTTTCTCGTCGGAATCTACATCAATGATATCTTTTGAGCTTTGAACAAACTCCAAAATGTCTTTGTCTGTCATAATTGGGGCTGAATACACATTGTCATTATCAACTATAACGAATTCTTCTGATAATACAGAAAGACAGTCCAATCCGGCTGGTGTTTTTGTATTTTGTTCATTATCAGAAGAAAAAGCTTTTTGTGTTGAATGATTTTCGTTTCATGTTCAGAGAAAAAAAAATGCATGAAAATACAAAGTAGTTTGCTGGGACTGTTGTATAATTTCAAGTTAACAGATATTTCGTCTTAAGCGCTTTCGCGTTAAACGTATTTCTCTGAATATAATATTCTAAATATCATAGCATAAAAATCAATTTAAATCATCAAAGGAAAATGAGATACATCTGCCAACACAAAAAATGTACAACTTCAGAACTTAAGAAAAATAATAATTATCAGACTAGACAAAATATAATCCATTAAAATTTTTCTTTTAGAAATTTTTTAATAAAATCTAGGGCGAAGAGAAAAAAAGTGACATTTTGAAATAGATATCTGTGAATAAATCTAGAATCATCTTTAAGTTTTCAAGAATTTGCAAAACAATTCAATCTTTTTGTGATTTCATATATACAAAATGATGATGCAATTTGCTATTAAGTCTAGTTCATAAAATGCAGATACATACAAATTACTCAGGGGTTACCGAAATATAAATGACGAGAAAATGATAGTTGCATATGTGTGTGTGTGTGTGTGATACAGCTTTTAATTTAAATATAAGAAAAGACAAAAAATAACAAAAACATGCATTTAATTCTATGAATACTTACAAATATTTTGAATAAATACGAATCAAGTAACTGTGCAACGCTAACTAATTTATGGGACATAATTATATATCTTAAAATTAGTCCAATTACAATAGTAATATTTAAGTGTACGAACTGATGTAATCTTTTAACAAATTGAAATTTTTCTCGACTTCGTTACATAAACAACATTGTTGTCGGATCGGACATTATGGCAGTTACATCCTAGGTCGCAGTTAATGTCACGACGTTACCTTATCTAGCTATTTATTTGCTTAAGATATTTTTTTTTATATAAATAGAATCTTTGGTTTGATTTTAAATTGATTTGAATTAGTTTCTCACTATAAAAAATGCACTTTTAGGATCGTTGATAGCTCAGATATTAATTTTGAAAGGAAGCTTGCGAAAATGTACGGCCTATTCCCAAGTGGACATGGAATCAAACTTGTGAGAAGTTTCCTTTAAAGATAATTTGCTCAATGTTTTTACGTTGGTAAGCTATAATGCTGGCTGTTGACCCAGTCATCTGACCTTAATTCAAAATTGCGAGACTTATTGACAGCGGTTAGTGGACTTTAATGTCATGAAAAAATAAATTCCAGGAGAGAATTTGAGAGTTTATTACGTCGCAATATAAAACAACACGAGGGATATTGGTGAAAAAATCTCGTAATTCTGAACCATGGTCAAGTGACGAGGACGAAACCTGATAACACAACTATCCGAGCTTCCACAACACATCGATGGGAAGACTTCGAGCTTCGACAGATTTGACGTGAATCAGCCCCTCTACTCGGTGGGTCTTGAAAGACAAGATGCGTGAACTTATGGCACGTCAAATCTTGAATCTGTGATCATAGCCACTAGGTAACCACAAGTTCCAGGCGACTGGAACAATATCTAGAAAACCAGTAACAAGGCACTTATGAGTCACCACAAGACAGGATGAGCGATTCTTGGCTACAGGGCCGGCTCTAGCAATTTTGCAGCCCCAGACAAAAATTTAAAAAAAACCGCCCCTCTCAAAGTAAAAAAAAACTATTATTAAAAAAGATAAAAATTGTTCATAAATGCACATCTATAAAACTTGAATAATCCTTGCGAAGAAAAACAGTACATATATATATATATATATATATATATATCTTAAAAACTAAAACATAAAAAATTACTATTGTTTTTTTCTGACTTTTAATTCAGAAAACTTTCTGATCAATTTGTTCAGCTATTTCATGTTCGATAGCCAATGTAGCTAAGCCATTTAATCTATCATTAGAATTCGTGAACTGTAAGAAATTTTTTATTAATTTTAATTTTCAGCAACTAATATCTACACTTGCCAAACTTATTAGCAATGAAAGTAAAATAAATGCAATAGCAAGATTTGGAGAATTCTAAAACAGAAAAAAATTTTAAAACTTCAACTGGGCTTTTTTTTTTGCCTGCTAAAGCGGAAAGTGACATTATCTCATCTGCTCAATCAAGCGCGTTTACATCCAATGATTCTCCGTCGGTCACAACATCATTTCTAAATTTTTACAGTTTTTAATTAATTACTGTCAGTACTCATTAAATTAAATCTGCATTCCAAGGCACTAACTGCTTCGTCCAATGTAAAAAAATAAAATCCTATCTTGAATTTTAATTTAAGATATTCTATCGGATCATCTTGTGCTTCATAATTAAAATTCACATTTTTCCGTCGAACTCTGTGACGTGGCTGCGTCACCACAAAGTTAGCAGAGATATCAATCTCGACCACGAGTTCTTTTGCATCAGAGTGCATTTTTATCAAAAGCACATTCTTAAAAAAACCTTTACAATTTCTTGAGAGTTCCGTAGTAGATGGTATATCGTATTATTTTGTTTGCAATAGCTTGCTTATTGAATTTTAATCCAATTAAAGATTTCACACCAAATACTGATGGCCATAGGAACTTGAATTGTTAAGTAGAATTTAATAATCAAGAGGCCTCATCTCTTATAGAGTTGTCAATTTCAGCATTATTATAAAAACTAAGCATCATAAAAACCTCCCAATTGATAACTTAAGGGTTTATAAGCCTCTATTCAGCTTTCCCAGCTATTTACACTAAGTGGCTTTAAAGTTTTACGCCCTTTATGCACTTTAATAATATAACCCAACGAAAAGTTGATGAAAAAAATAAATTTTTTGAACTATCTTAAGAAAAGTAGGCTTCTAAGAGGATGCTTTTACCATATCATTAGCGACCAAATTTAAAGAGTGGTTACTACAGGGCACATAGATTGTTCGCGGATTTAACGTTCTTATTTTAAATTGAGCCCCTGATTTTTAACCTTTCATATTCACTCCGTTATATGCCTCCGTTAGGTCTGCCCCCGCATATCTAGCAAATTTAGCCCGAATTTTTTATTTTTTAAGTTTCTCAACTATTAAATTTGAAAGTTCTCTTCCAGTTAATCTTTTAACTGGAAGGAAAATAAAAAAAACTCGCATTAGTTTTAACGATAATTTCGTTAGAATTAGATTTCTCAATACATGTATACCTTACCATAAATGTCATTTGTTCAATCTTGCTGGCATCAGGGGTGCAATTTAAAATTATCGAATAATATTTAGCCTGTTTAATTTTATGAACAATGTATAATTTAATATTCTCATATAAAAGAGAAATTACCTCGTTCAGAATATTTCCCCCTTGATAGTGTACTTTAACTTCTTCCAAATTTTCCATAAAAAAAAAAAGTATTTTTAAAATTTGGTCCAAATGCTGCCCCGGACATGGGTCCTGTTTATCCGGCCCTAGAGTCGCCCCTGTTGGCTATAACTATAAAACACAATGGGAGGGGGGATATAACGGCTCCTCAACTCGCAAAGCGTTGCTCGTTTCTAGTACTTCAGTTTTGAGGTATACTATTGTAGCTTTATGGAAGGAGAACACAATAGTCTGCATTCCACTCACTCCGGGTCACAGGAGAGCTCAACTGACTGATTGAAGACAACATCATCCTTGGGCATGAAAGCAGTGAGCTTGTGATATCCTCTTTGTTGAGTCGAGATTCAGTCTAAACACTGATTCCATTCTCTGTATGTGTTCACATATGGTGAGAAACAGGGATCAGGTACCATGTCTTCAATATCTTCGAAGTGGACCATTCTTGAGGTAATGGTGTTACAATCTAGGTGTCCATTTTGTACTTACTTTTCTCCGTTTTTCTCACCTTATATTTATATCACAGCTATACAATTTCAATAGAGACGGATGTTATTTCACGAAATAGTATAAATAATAATGTTCCGTATTTCGAATATAATTCGTCTGTATTAGGTTCCATACACACCGCAATATTTCTCATTTCTTTTAAAGACTTATTCTTTTAGTCATTTTGATTTTCCAATTTATATAGGTGATAAATATGTATTTTTTAAATATAGTTGAACAGTGTCTCACTTCCCGCCATAATTACCCCCTTTTTTTAAAGTCACTTTTCCCCGGCATCGTCACTGCTTTGTGGAGCAGTCAGCATTTCTGGAACGTTGAAAGTAGCTGTATATTATGGAGCCGTGCCACTAATGGCATGGTGGTTATGGTCAGGGACTCGTGGTTGGCGTGTCATAAGTTCGAGCCTTAGTGTTACTGAAAACACGCCGTGTAGAAGAGCTGATGCCCGTTAAATCTGTCGAAGCTCAACACCTTCCTGGTGGCGTGGTGTGAGAATTTAGTGAAGAGGGGGGGGGGGTGTTTCAGCTCGGGTGTCGCCCTCGTCATTTGACCAAGGTTAAAAAATTATACGGTCCATCACCAGTTTTGCTTTATAGTGGAGCATTAATAACCACTCATACCGCTTAAAACTATCTCTGCTCTAGAGAGTAGTTGCTTTGAAAGGTTTTATTTATTCATTTTTAAACATTTAATACGTTACAATAGATGTTTCAAACTAATTGAAAGTAGTCACAGTTAATATCTTTATTTGGGATTTGGAGCAACAAAGGCTATTATCCCATACAAAACTAACAGGTATGACTAGGTTAGTTAATGTCAAAATATTTCATCTTTTGAATAAAAAATCGGAATGTTGATCTGTTTGATACAGCTTTCTCTAGTAACTCTTTGAAGGTGATATTGCAACCAGGATCAATTTTAGAAAGTTTTAAAGTGATTTCGAGGTTAAGTATATCTGACGCATCTTAATAAAATATTTAATAGTGTAGATGCTCCAAGTTATTTAAACGATTACAAGAATCACACTTTGCATTATCCGTTAAATTAAATTTTTGAAGAAGTCCTGGGGTAATGATCATTTTGCTAAAGATTCGAGTGCATAAAATTTCTTCTCTTCTATTATTTGTCCATTTTGAGATGATGCCAATGTTTATAATATTGCCCAAATTTAAAAAATACTTGCTTAAATAAAAATTATTATTTGCTTTCTTAAATCTCTCTTGATATACTTTTTTACTGATATCTTCTGAAGCAATCCAGTCGATATAAACGTCAGACTCCGTGACAGATCTTGCGAGATAATCCGCCTGCTCATTCCATAGTATATTAGAGTGTCCCGGAGTCCAGAGTAATATCAGTTTATTGGTATAATATGATTGTATGCAAATTTTGCTAGCTAGTCTTTGAAAAAATTGCACTATGTGATTTAATAGAATAATTTTGAAGAGCATGGATAACAGAGAGACTATCACATAAGATTAGTATATTTTTGTTTGAAACAGTCAGATCATCTAAAGCTTGGCAAATAGCCAATGCTTCAGCAGTAAAAATAGAATTATTGTGATTTATTCTATAAGCAAAAGAGAGATTTTCTGTTATACCAGCTATGGATGTTATTTGATCGTTTTTCGATGCATCATTGGCTATTATATGGAAGTCCTGAAAATCATTCTCAACCGTTTCATCAAATAAACCCCTTATAGCTTGAATTGGTAACTTTTTCTCCTGAAATTTGAACTTATTGGTATGTATTTTACATGAGAGAATTGTAAAGGATGATAGTCTGGGGATTGGGATGATTTGGTTACTATTAGCATTTAAAGTGAGAAATATGCTAACAATATTATTTTTATCCTCCTTCATAATTTTTAAATTCAGATAATCAGGATTATTGTTATATAATGGAGAAAAGATTTGATTGGAGATTTGAGAGAGGAAAAATTTATTTGCCAGTCTTCTGATTTTGTCCGAGAGAATTTCTTGTCCAGCCAGTTTCGTTAGTACAATATTTGGTGTCCATTGTGGAAGACCTAGTGCAATTCTGAGAGCTTTGGTTTGTATTACATTAAAAGGCTTTAACTGATTGTCAGACCATTTATTTATTATATGACATGTATAAAAAAAGGTACTACAGATACTATTATTGATTAATTGGATAAGATTTTCAGCTCTCGGACCATATAATGCTTGTAAGCCATACCTTTAAGAGCATTGAGTTTTTTCAGTGCTTTATTTTTCATTTGATGCGTGATATTAGTATTTTGATTCGTTTCGAAAAATATACTCCTAAATATTAGATAGAAGACTGCCACGGTAGAGGGGTTACAGCTAATAATATATTAGGAAATGAGTGAATCCTTTTGTTCGAGAGTTCAGCTATTGTACTTTTGTCTGGGCTTATACTCAATTTTCAATAATTACACCATTGACTTATTCTCTCTAACGTATTTTGTAATTTACAACAGATGATATCAAGCGATTGATATGAGGAATAGATAAAAATGTCGTCAGCATATATGGAACACTCGACACCAGTCTCCAGTGTTTCAAAAAAGTCATACATATAGATAGTGTATAGTAATGGAGACAGTACACTACCTTGGGGGAGTCTCCTTAGCAGTGTTTTTTCAGATGAAAGACATCCCCTCCATCGAATTTGCAGCGATCTGTAAGATAAAAATTCATGCATCCAAAGCGCTATTTTCCCAGTTATACCAATTAGTAAACACTTGTAAATGAGACCGTCAATATATACGGAGTCATAAGCACTCTTTATATCTAAGCTAATCCCCACGAAGTATTTTTTTCCCAACTTTGCGTCTGTAATTGCTTTGTAAATTATATAAGTTGTTGTTCTGTTATTTTTAAAAGGAACAAGTCCATAATGTTGCTGGTGTAGTTTTTGTTATGTTGTCAGGAAGTAGGCAATCCGATTTGCTAAAATTCTTTCAAATGTCTTAGAAAAAACTGATGTTAAAGCAATAGGTCTATATGAGGAGATTTTAGTTTTATCTTTGCATGGTTTGGGAATTGGAAGAATTATAGCATGCTTCCATGCATTTAGGACAATTGACTTATCAAATAACTGTTGAAAGAAATTTAAGATTATTATTCGTTCACTATGATTTAATATTTTCAGGAATTTAGCCGGGATCTGGTCTGCACCTGGGGTTGTACTCTTAGTAGATTTTATTGCTCTATTCAATTCAGATATATGAAAGGGTTTGTTGACTAAACTATTATCTTGGGCAAAAAGTCCAAAGGGAGTGGCTCATGGATAATATTATTGGATGCTAAGTTCTCTGCAAAGAGTGTTGCTTGAATCTGTAGATGGTATATTATTCTATTATGTATTTGAAGGAAATTCAGTGTTGACTCGGGATTATTTTTCATTGCGATTTTCTTTAGGATGTTATAGAGTATTCTTGGGTTAGGAACATTATATTGCACACCGTATCCCAGTATTTCTTTTTGGATTTTTTGATATTAAATCGGAGCCGGCTGGATATTGCTTATATCGAATCCACAATTTGGGGGAGATTTCCCGAATGACTTTTTTTCTGAAGTATTTCTTAAGTTTATAAAGGTTATGACAAGCATTATTCCACCAGGGTGGAAAGATTCTATTAGAGATTTTTATATGTCTAGTATTATTTGAAATTATTTTAGTGATATTTGACAGATAGATTATGATTATAATCGCCTTTCTTAAAAACTGTTGATTTTGCTTGTTTTATTACAGAAGTCCAATCCACTTTTTTTATAGTTCGTTTAATCGAGTTATGAAAATTAAAATCTGTGATAATAGGACAATGGTCACTATTGTAGGAGCTGTCTAAAACGAAAGTATTGCTGTATCCGATGAGGCTTGAAGAACATAAAGTAAAATCCAGAAGAGCACTAGAGCCAACATTGCTTCTATACGTTGGAACATCAGTATTGAGAATAATGAAATTAGAATTTGTTAACCAATGCACAAAGATTTCACTGTATTGAGAAGCATGATTTGAACCCCACATTAGGTGCAAATTCCGTCGAATATAAAAACTGGGTCCATTAAGGAATCAAAGAAAGAACAAGTGTGTAATATGAGTTTTCAGATGCATATAAATTTATCAGATAAAGGAAGTATCGTGAAAATTATAATTTGCAATATTAAATTTCATATTCTGAAGATGGCGTACTATTAAAGGATATTTGCCTGTCAATAGTGGGCCTGCTACTATCAGCCCTCTCAGTCTATGAGTCTGTCTTGTCTGAAAATGATTTTACCAGGGATTTTGCAAATTGTCTCATTGGGTTTAAAAATCTCTGTAATATCAAAACATCTGATTTGAAAGGAGGAATTTTAAACAAACAAGTTGTTTTTAAACTACAATTCCATTGTAGAAAACGCATAAAATGACTATACTAAGGAAAATATATTTTTAATCATCCCATGAGAAATGCGAAATATATTTAGAATATCTCAGATAATTTATCTATATTTTAAAGAAAGAAAACGCTCAGACTACTTAAATACTTTCAGCAGTTTAATTTACTAGGAATTATCGAAATTTCAATATTACTATTTTATGTGGTCATCCATCTTGATCTACTTAGTATGGATATTTCCTTTCTGTTACAGTAGACTTATCTTTTTCTGTTAGGACATGACGGTTGTTTACTAATTTCTATTATTTCTATCAAATGTCTTAAAACATGGATTCCATTGCATCCAGAGTTCTTATATTTCCAACAGTTTGTTTTGAGCTATTTGAAAATTTTACTATATTTCTAATTTTTCAAATTCTTGCTATGTTTGGTCCTGGGGCTGTTGTTTTACTGCTGTATGGTACAGAGTGAGTTTCTTTAAGCTTGCTTCGAGCTTCAGAGTTAAATCTTTAGTACATTTAAATTGTTAATTTTTCTTTATAAGAGGGACAGTTGAGGGAGTTTGCCGGATGATCTCCTTTACAGTTTGTGCAATTTGAAGGATTTGTACATTGTCCAGAATGGGATCACAATTAGCCAAATGGTATCACTAGAACAAAGAGTGATGTGCGTGGCTTCTTTCAATTGCTACATTGATAGGTTTATCTATGAATAATTGAGTTCTATGATTAAAACCAGGGTTTACATTCTGGTGTATTAATGCCCAGAATAGTAATTAAGACAGGAAGCAGAGACTGTTGTCTTGATGAACTACAGTTTCAACAATTTACAATATCATTTGAATTTTTAATTCAGTTGCCATCCATAGATGTACACATTAATTGGAATGTCAAAAGTGAACCGCAAGTGAACCCTTCCCATATTATGTATTTACTGGAATATTTAAAATTGGTTCAATAGCTGTTATCTGAACAGAGCATAATAGATCGAGTGTTTATTTTTATTTTCCATACTCAGTGAAATACATATGCGTTATTTTATCATGCCTTGTTCTTTTTAATTCAGCATGTAGAATAATGGAATGATTGAGGGATGCTTCAGTTTTCTATTGTTCAAGTAAAATTGTAATTTCCTTAAAGCTTTTGTGTCAGTAGGGTAATTCTTAGTTTTGGTAGATTTAAAGTATTTAAAGTCTTGGTTCATAAGAAATTGTGTTTAAATCTGAATTTATAAAACATAATGAAATTTTCAGAAATAGTATAATGATGTATTGCAAAACCATATTTCATGTATTGACACATTTTACATGGTATTTATGATACTTATAGATAACTTGGATGGCAGTAATGTATCAGAACAAAATTCTTCAAAATTGATGCATAATTTGCAGAAAATGATGCAAATCAATAAAATATCTGGATAAATGAAAAATACTATATGTATTTTTCTGAGAAATCTAAGTAAAAATAGTAAAAGTCTCAAAGTTATTGAGAATAAGCTAATATTTAAAAATAAGTGCAAATACAGATTGTAATTCATATTTTTGATGAAGTGACAATTTTATAATAAAAATGCAATTATCTCAATGGTGTTTTAAAATGCGGTAAATTTTCTCAGAACCTCTATTCAACAGGCTTGCAATCTTCACTGAATATTACTGATATGTTAATATATATAGGTGTGAACTTTATTAATATACAAATAATATTTTGTAAAGTCAGATATCGTGAAAAATGACATTTTCAAAAGTTCATAGTGACCACATTACGATGAAAGTTTTGAAAAATAAACAATATATTGAAAGTTCACTTCAGTTTAAATAAAAGTCAATTAATATACAGAAAAATTTAAGTCTGTGTACATTTAATATTTTATGAGAAAAGAGGGCACATAAACATGCTCAATTTAGCGGGATAAGGATACCGACTTACCTTAATGTTGTCCGTCATTTTTACTTCATCGGATTCCGTAATCCGGAATGTGGAGTGACTCAGCTTGAGTTCCCTTCAAGCAACAAAAATGAAGGAAAAGAAATTGGTTAACTTACCAAATCCAGAAAATAAAATAAATAAAACCTCTTTTTCTTAGAGATGTACCAAAATATAATAATACACTGTATAAGAAAACACCGAAAACTCAGGTCAGAGGCAACAATCTCAAGATTTTGAAATACACGTCCTTACTCAAACCCGTTCACCTCAGTCTCCCCTTGTTAAGACACATTTCAACTAATTGAAAATGAATTTTGTTTATGTATTATTTTTCTTTTCACCTTTTCATATCACTTCAAAACTTTAGTGAAATGTAAAAGTATTGACTATGAGTTGAGAACAATAATATTGTTAATTGAAATTTGACTATGCTGAAATCGATCAGTCCTCTCTCTCTCTCTGTGTAATGATATGCATATTAGGGATGGCAAACCAATGACACGCGTGCCACCGATGGCACGTGACACAATATTTTTGCCATGCCACCGATCAAAACGGTTTGCATTTTAGTTCAAAATAACAAGGTTCACAATGAAGTATTACGATCAAACGCGAGTGATTGGTCGCGATGGTTGGGGAGCACACTCGTTTGTTATTGGCTTGCCTTAGTTACGTCGTGGACTGCAATTGATAGTGATGCGAAGTTTGTCTACGCATAGTTATAATAAGTTTCTTTGAAACTACTGTATTTTAAAATTTATTTGTGTTATATTTATGATTTCTAGTCGTTATTTAATATGGCTAGTTCAGCAAAAAAACAAAAGGTACAAGATAGTTAGTGTAACAGAGAATTTCCAACTTTGGGGACCGAGAAATACGGCATGGTTAGTAAAGGCAACAAAGCAGTGTGGGTTTTATGTTCTGGAACAGTTGTACGTAGAGCATCGTCTGTAAAACGGGTTGCAGACACATTCAAGCGTTTGAAGTAGCTGGATCATATGTATGCTATTTTAACCATATTTTCATCTACCTATGCCTGCGAGTCATTATTTTCAGAGATGAATAACAATAAAGACGCATAGAAATCGTTTGGCAGATGATTTCAATTCATCCTGCATTCTGCTAAAAGTAACATCTTACAATCCTAATATGTTATTTACAATCTAATCCGCAACAACAGAAGTCACACTAATGTTACTTTATATGCATATATAAAATTTAAATTATCATATAACTGAAAAATTTACTACTGTACAGTGTAAAACGTATTTTTTTTTGCAGTAAATAATGAGCTTTGCGATTTTAGTATTTAGTTTATTATTTTTCCAATAATCACAAGTCAAAATTATTTGACGACACGTCTATACTTCATTAAACATTTTTTAGAAAAAATGGCACGCGTTTGATCTGTAAAGGTTCGCCACCCTTGGTATATATCCATTCTGTCATCATTGTATATATAATCTGTTCATTGATATTATTACGTAGATCGAGGTTCGAGGATTTTATGCAAAATCAGTCGTTAACAACAAGGCAATTTTTAAGAGCGATGAGTATTTATTTCGAAAATCAATCCTTGAAATACAGGATTCAACAGTCGAATTCGTAGAATAAATATCAGAAGGATTTCACACCCAACAGCACTCAGACACAATTACCAGTGTCTAACATACACGTACGTAAAAGATTATCCACAAGCACCGCTCGTAATATTGAACAGTCGAGCCAATTGCTAGTTCTCACGGTCAAGGCAAGTTTAATAATCACTAGTCAAAACCAGACTGACTGTTACGGCGAGAATCGCTCTATTTATAGCCGTGGCCGTAACTTCGAGAAAGATGAGCTTGCGTCATAGATCGTGAAATTAGTGGATTTCTCTACTAATTTCAAGAAGAATCCATAAAGTCCCGAACTCGCCAAAAATGGTCGCCAAAATCGCCAAGTTGGTCACCAAGTCGATCGCCTAAACAATGCCAACTTGGCTCTATCTCCAAGATTTCGTCAAGTTCCCATTGAATCGCCACTATAACGTAAGGGACGGCGTTGCTTGTGAATATTACAGTTTTAACATAATATAACAGAGTAATATATAAATGCATTACGCATCGAAATATAGATTATTTAAACTATTTTACAAAATTCGTAATAATATGTATTAGTGATAATTAAAATATAGAGTGATAATTGGTAGTAACCGATTTATAGATCCTTTTAGAAAACTATTTCTTACATTTAAATTATATTGATATTCACATCTACTAAATATGTCACGGAGAGCCAGACATATTTCATAAATAATAAGAGCGATTACGAACAATATTATGCCGATTTTGAATTTACTAGACAGCTTTTAGGAGTGAATATTTTTCTATGCAAACTCTTTTTATTAGTTTGCTTTGTCTTCAATTGATTTTGTTGTTAAGGAGAAAATTATACAACACTTTCCTTCTTTTAAAAAATGGCCAGGCGTAATTAGTCTCTTGATAAATGTATATGCTTGAAATGGTATTTTAGAATTTTTTTTTACCTATAACATGTTTCTTTGGATGGTTGTATGACTTTTATTTTTTAATAATGACCTAATTATTCTAATTTAAAATAGTTAAATGTATATGCTTGAAATGGTATTCTATAATTTTTTTTACCTATAACAATGTTTCTTTGGATGGTTATACGACTTTTATTTTTTAATAATGACCTAATTATTCTAATTTAAAATAGTTAAATGTATTTGAAATTTTAACTTATTGTTTTCTAAGTTTTAGTTAAATGTAAAATATCTTTTTCCAGACATAATTGTTTCAAAACTGAATGTGTAGTTTTTGATATTTTGTCGAGAGAGAGAGAGTTCCACTTGTGTGTGTGTTTGCAAAAATCATACGTTTGTAACAAAAATAGGTCGAGTGTAATAAAAAAAAGTCATAGGAGGACTTCTCTGTAGCTTTAAATCCTTGTTAAGTGAGCTCGCTTCCCTTTGGATCCACGTGTTTTCCAAGTTTGTGCAAAGTTCAATTCAGCCAACCAGAGTCCTCCCTTTAACTTCACCTTAATTCATCTGTCAACTCATTGGTCTCTTGCTCTCCAAGACACGCCTACTTCTCTGTCTAGAACTTTCCCAGCATCACAGTATTTACAGTATCAGATACGAGACGGAGGGTCGCTGCGCGCGTGTGACTCAGTTCCCGCATAAAGCAACTTCATTATGAAAGAACAAAACAAAAACGATTTGTGTAACTAAAATGGTCATTGTGGTTTCGAATATGCAATTCTTCAAAACATTTTAGTTATTATCTTTGTCAATGATTCCACTGTTTATCTGATGAAATATTAATATTCCTATTTTTGTAGCAGATTTTTACATTAAGATCGAATCAATTCCTTGTATATATAACTTACGGGAAATCAGAAGAAAATTCATTTTGAATTTGTATTTAACCTCATTTAAATGTACAGGGAAAAAAATGAAATCTTATTTTTTTGACAATACGTTGGATAAAAAAGTTTAAAAATTTAAAATAACACTAAAAAAATTCTTGAAGATTTTTGTTGCTGGAAACTACACAAAAATCTTTCATTTCATAAAAGTGAAGATTGAAATAAATATGATTGTATCGTAAATGTATATTTCTGTTAAAGTTAAAGAGTGAGAAAACCAGGGATACAAAAAAGTTTTTATTGATTTCTCTTAAAAGCACCTTCATAAAAATATTTTGAATAGAAGAAAGTGTATGAAATTCGAGGAATCAGTTTAAGAACCTGGAATATTACAAGAAAATAGAATAACAAAAACGCAAAAATAAGCAAAAACTGACATGTCCTCTTCAATTCATGCAGTATCCCACATTACATCTTCATCGGCAACTATTTCTAAACTATTCTGGTCATTGGCATTGATTGTGGGTATCGTCGGAAGCTGTTACAAGGGCTACAAATTTTTCCACTTGTATTTTCTTTATCCAACAGTATTTACATTATCAATAAAACACGAGCAAAATTTGAAATTTCCTGCTGTGAGTGTTTGCAATTTAAACCGACTAAAACTCCCAGTGGATGTTGGTGCGCCACCAAATGTCTTGGAAAACGAAGGAACTCCTTTACTGTTTTCTGAAAGACAAAATTTGTTTCATTGCAACAATGGTCAGAATGTCATGTGGAGTGAAAAAAGCAAGGCCGAGAGAGAGATCCTTATAGAATACTACGGAATGAATGAAACGACACGTTTCGACGGAGGTCATCACCCTTCTGATTTCATGACTAAATGTCTCTTCAATGGTAGTTTCTGTCCTCAGAATCGCATAACTTATTTTCAGAATATACGCTATGGAAACTGCATAACTTTCAATGGCAGAAATAAAGAAATGGAACCCCTAACAATATCTGATGTAGGATACAACACTGGTTTAATATTAGAATTAGATCTGGAGACTCTATTTTACCAGGAATATTCTACAACGACTGGCGCGAGAGTAATAGTTCATGACCCGAATGAAACTCCTGCTCCAGAAGACCACGGATTCAATGTGGGTCCTGGTTATGAAGTGTCTGTATCCTTACGCCAAAGTGTGATAATTAGATTACCAACTCCTTTCAGAGATCATTGTGTTGATTATCCAACTCATGAAGGATCTTCGGTCACCAATCAAAAGGATTGTGTCAGAACGTGCATGCAAACCGAAATTTTCTCAAAGTGTGGCTGTATCGATCAAACTCTAAATGTTATGAACGATTTAAACCCCTGCAATTTGATAAATAACACTCAAATGTGTTGTTTGGATGATACTCTTAAGAAAATGGCTGCCTATGCTCCAACTTGTAATTGTCCACAACCATGTGAATCAATTTCTTATAATGAATTGTTGACGACTGCAGTATGGCCTTCCAAAGCATTGTTTTCCAAGGATCTTTTTATGTTCAATTATTACAGAAATGAAAAATTAAGATTAAACATATTTTTCTCCTACCTAGAAAAATCAGTATTTAAACAAAAGCCTAAATTTGAAGGATTCGAACTGATAAACTATTTAGGGTGTGAGTTAGGACTATGGTTAGGCTTGTCTTTGTTTAGTGTCTTCGAAATTGTGGAAAAAACATCATTAATTGTAAAATGCAAAGTACTCTGAATTACTTCAAATAATATAATTTATAAGTTGCTTAATTTATTTTACTTATTCCCTGATAATATAATTACCCCATTATCTGACATTTAAAAAAGCAATACTTCTTTATGTATGCTAAATATATATTTTCTTTTTCAAAAATTATTATACTTTGGTAATAACTTTGTACGTACTTTTATATTTTCAGTAATTAAGCTAAGGAATAGTAATTTTAAAGCTCCTAAGTTTTCACAAACAATTAAGATTATTTTTAGATTTTAGCTCATACGTATTTAAATTTTGAAAATAAAAGTTTATTCCTAAGCAGGAACTCCATAAGGCAGAGGCCAATTGGGCATGGGGCTTTGCCTTGGTGGGGCCTCGTCACTTTCTTGACTCAGACTCCATGAGATCATGTTCTAAATAGTTTTAATCATCAAATGTTATTTCCGGAAATAGCTTAGAAAAACTGGAAATTTCGAACAGCATATCAACTTACAACAGTGTGGGGAGATTACATCATTATGTGATGACCGTTGTCCATGTCTAGGCCTAGGCCAACCACCATATGCCCCTATTACTCATTTGTTCGAAAGGCTGCAATTGGTTGGCCTAGTTTGTGAGCACGCTTATTTGTTTCGGGTTAACGTTTGTGGGAGTATTTGACAACGTATATTATATATACTAACTACTTTTAAGGGGTCACAGGTGAGACCTATTTTTGTATAGGGGTTCAGGGTCTCAAGAAGTCTTAAAACATCCCCGTTCCTAGTTCAATCTTGCTAGTAAACTGTCAGTAATTTATAGATCTACACTTATTGTTTGGGCAACATTCACTGACACTTCGTGGAATTCTCAAGTAATCCTGCGCAAATCCTCTCCAAGTTATCACTACAGCTCCATACAGGGACATCATAAGACTCTTTGAGGTCCTGGGCCCAGAGAAATCTTAAGGTTTTTAAGGCCCTGGGCCCTTATGCAAAAGTAGGCCCTACCTGAGATCTTTAAAAGTAGACAGTATATTGCACGCATTGTCAAATACTCGTTCAAAGGGTAATTTGAAACCAACAAATGTACACAATCTCAGAAACTTAGACACAAACTGGCTCAACCGAAGGCCGCATGTCGACTAAACGAATTGAATGACTGTTTATGGTATTAGGCCTATACATGGACAATGGTCATCACATACTTTAAAAAACAGTCTCATCCCTTTTACCAGTTGACCTGCAGTTTAAACTTCCCCATTTTTTGGAGAATATGTACGGGAATAATATTTGCCCATAAAAATTATCCGGATCATGATCTTTTTAAAATGGAGTCGAGAACGAAACGAGGGCCCCACCGGGGACGAGGCCCTGGGCCCGGGCCCATGCCTTAAAACATCCCTGGCTCTGCATGCTTATTTATTACTTATATGTACCACTTTCTTCACTAGGCAAGGTTCTTATATCAAACAACCCCACAAAATAACTCGAAACGTTATATGAGAAATGATGACATCCGGAAAGCCATTAAAATAGATAGCTTTAAATCTCACATTCAAAAAATTTCTGGAAATTTCTTCAATTATATCTCCATTTTACTAATGAAGCAAATATGTTAAATCTTCACGACTATAATCCAAATTCGACAGCTGAAAGACCGAGAAGAATACTTCTCGACTCTTATAACCCACCTTAATTTTTATTCTTTCAGTGCAATATTGTTTGTTGCACATTTAATTTGCTAAATTTTAAACTTTTATTTTTTGTATCTGTATCTCTCACTACGAGACAAGCACCGCTTTCATTTTCTTATACCACTTTTGCTAGACTTTCGAGCTGCCAATGAGAGTCAATTTCCTCACACACCAAGAATAAATCAGAGAACGATCAATCGGCTCTCTCCCATGTACCTGACAACTCCAAGATCGGCGGAACTTTCCGAACGATTGGCCCAGCCAATCAGAAACGTCCATCTCTTAAGCATGAGAATGAAAACAATCGCTCCACATCTATATATCGGATATGGGATAGAGGGTCGCTAGCGGCCCATATGCCCAATAACAGCCCCGTAGCAAAATAACTCGAAAGATTAGTTAAGGAAACGTGAGTCATACTCGCTACGTATGTACTTTTCCTTATAATGCTGATGTCCCTAAATCTAAAATATTTCATAAATAGGTAATTTTATAGTTTGATATGGGTAAAGTAAATTATCACCTTAACAATACATTATAAGAGTTTGTAACATTGTATATTTACAGCTTTCTTTCCTGTGCTATAAAACGACAACCAGATGGCGCTACTTACTCTTTTGGAGGGAGGGAGGGAAATTCCTTTCTTCCCAAGTAACAGATTCAATAAGATTGCGCATGTCCCTGCTAGGGAATTAATTACCTTTATCCTTTTGTAAGATGCTATGATGTTATCTAAAATGAGTGTTTTATGTTACGTTTTGTGTCTTAACATACTTGTTTGCTCGTTTCCTAATATCAAATATTATCTTGAGGAAATGACTATTTAGTAATTTATTATGAAGTTTCTACATTGATAGAAATGCATTGGCATAAGATCGTTCAAAAAATTAAATTTTTTTTCTTACAATACTTTAGAAATGTAAAGTAAATTTATCTCACTGAATTATAAGAGGGGATTGTCAGATCAGTAGTCATTCTCGTCACTTGCTCGAACCTCAAAGTTACGATGACCAGTGGCTGTCAAAAAGCTCTTATTTAGTAGTAACAATTTCAACCAATTATTTTAGTTAATTCAAACCAATTGACCATCTAACTAAATTTTCTCAGTACTCATTTATAATTTTTTGAATGAATTAATTTACGATCATTAAAGATCCTTATTCGGATTATGTTAATAATTTATAATTAATTTATTAATTAATTCTGAAAGAAATCACTTTAAAATTCGAAAAAAAATGAGATTTTTTTTAAAGTTTTTAAAATTAAAAATATTTAGGTTTTAATATTTTTCAGGTATTTCAAGTTATTTATGTTTCGTGGATTACTGGTAACAAAATTTAATGTGACTTTAAAATCTGTTTCTTCATTGAATTTTAATATTTATTTTTTTATTCAAAGAAGAAAGTTAATATTTTAGAATGTTCATATATTTTTTTCGGGGTTACCTTCAAAAGTCATTATTAAAATTCAGCAAAAAATCAGATTTTCAATTGCATGTGAATTTTGTTTCTAATAATCCAAGAAATAAAAATCAGACTTGTGAAATAGCTGAAAAATATTTAAAAAAAATTAACTATTTAAAAGTTTAAAAATTTCAAAATAATGACTTGTCTGACTGACACTTTCTCCCAAAACCATTTAATCCAAACAGAAATCTAAATAATTTAATATTATTGTAAAATCAGAAAACATGTAAGTAATTATAATTTTAATCATCTTATTGATTCTATTTAATTTTTTAAGTGAACACACACGCATCATTAATTGTGTAAGATAAAATTTAAAACCTTATGTCATTTTTTACGATATTTGAATTCCTTGAAAAAATTTAAAATAACCAAAAGTGTATTTACGTATCATCGTAACCATATATGCGACATTATATGAAACGAAGCCCATGGTTGCCAATTCGGGGCGTATGGCACTTGTGAAATCAGGGTTGCCAACTTGGCGAGTTATCTTGAACGTTGGCACCGTTGCTATAGTACGTAAGTACCGTCAAAACACAATACAATAACAGAAAATAGTATTTTAAGAATTCAAGGTACTTACATACTATCGTAACAATACCAAAGTTCAAGATAACTCGCCAAGTTGGCAACCCTGATTTTGCATGTGTCGTACGCCTTAAATTGGCAACCATGGGCTTCGTATCATATAATGTCGCCAATACGGTTATGATGATACATCAGTTCCGAATTCAATATAAATGTCGTTTCAAAGCAATTTTTTTAAAAAAAAATTATGATTTTTAAGATGGGCTGTCAAAAAATATATGCTATTGCTTAGCAAAAATTTGTGAGCTGAATCTTTCTATTATATTTGAAGCATGCTATTAATTGATAGTGCTGTCAATATTTTTTACTGTACGAATACTTTTAATATATGATAATTGATTTAACCATAATGATGAAAGCGAAATATTTGCAAGTATGATTATGTGTTACATGGACTGAAAAGATATAACTGAATTTCGTTTGAATATGTTTTAAAATGTTAAATGAGTTTGCGTGACGAAGAAAATAATCGATTAATTGATGAAATGAATCGATAGAGATAGGACCTCTTTATAAACAACAAATTGAAACTAAATTGTTCTATTCTGATATCGTTTTTCCTTTAAAAAGAACGAGGCAGTTAATTTTTAAAGTAGCTCTGATTTAAATACATCATTATCCAAAACACAACAGCAATTCAATAGGACATTAACTAGAGTAGTTTTTGAATCAATTGAACATTTTTTTAAAAATAAGTGTTTTTACACATCCATTTTCAAAATAACTATCATTAATACTGCATACGAATCATGTAATGAAAGCTTTTTTTTGTATGGCTGTACGACAAATTCTCTACAGACCATTTGTATTTAATTATAACAATACGCCTCATACAGCACTTATTAATTTTGTTCAAAGAACTTAAGAGTTCTACAAGGATTTCTCATTGGGGTTTTTTCGCAAGCAAAGTTTTAGATTTGACAACAGTACCGATACTCAATTTGATTTGGTTTTAATTTAAATCGCCCTCTGAAGCAAAACGCAAGGGCTATCGATGAGGGTAATTTTAACCCCTTAACTTTTTTGCTCGTACGCTGTTCGGACACTGATATTTTCTTTCTATCTTTAATTCGCACATATTTTAAATTTTTATAGAGAGATTATTAGTGCTAGTGTGTTTAAGAGATGCAGTTTGTCCATGGTACCGAAATACTTCTCATCCGGGACTTTCTTTGTGATGAAGGCGGGAATTTGTCATTGAAAGCAGGAATTTAGATTCTTGAAAATATCCAATAAAGAACAAGGATTGGCAAGGCAATGTGCAGTTTGTTGCTTAAGAAGAAATGGAAAGTCCAATCCAAAAAAGCTTATATTATCTCTGTCACCATCGAAATGTAAGACTTAGCTTCAAATTGTGTGTGCATGTATATGTGGCGGTTCTATCTATATAAGCCAGTGTCAGTCTTCGGGCTGAAGTGATCATCTTAGCTCAGCGATGAGTTACGTGCTTACGGGACGAGAGGTACCGAGATCGAATCTCCTTCATTGGTGACCCTGGCTGAACTCAGAAAACCGCAACCTTCACACATCTGTCGTGGCGCCATCTACTCGCCGCAAATGCAACCAAGCCTTCAGGCACACATAACGCAACCAACATGCCGTCAAACCCAAAAAATGACGCAACAACTCACACGCTCAGCCATAACAACTATATCGTTCATTCGCTTACCGACTCACTGGTAGGAGAGTGTGTGGTGGTATCTATGTAAGCCAGTAACAACCTCCGGACTGAAGTGATCATTTTAGACCAGCAGTAAGTAAAACGTGCTTACGGAACGAAAGGTACGGAGATTGAATCTCCTTCATATATATATACACACAAAATCCTCAACTGTTTGAAAAAGAGGTACGAACACACACACACATGAAATGTTTTTGTAAGTACGAGAAAAATTCTTTTAAGATTTATGAAACGTTCCTCATATCATGCAGAGTGCACTTATAAAAAGCAAGCATGTAGTGTTTTTTGTGTTCCACAATTATAAAACAAAAAATAGCGCGAGCACTTTAAAATTGAAAATTAACATACAATTCTACCATTTTCGTACTCTATTCAGTACTATGCTCAGTTATATGCAATAAAAAAAATGTGTCTTTTTTTGGAACATTTTGGGCAAAGAAATTGACCGCTTAAGGGGTTAAACTTTAGTCAAGTGACGAATATGGTAACTGAGTTTTATACCTCCTTTTCTTATTTTCTACTCCGCACCAAAGAAAGAACAGTAGGTTTTAAGGCCATAACTGGAAAATATCTGCCACGAGTTCGCGATGATGGCTTCTTAACAGAACCTTCTTAACTGAATATATTACAGAAGATAAAGAGAAGATCTCATGATTTTGAACATCGGTCAGGTAACGACCATGACACTTAAGTTAGCATTCTCCTAACTTCCACATCACTTTAACGTGAGTACTTCCAGCCCTCAACGGTTTTAACAGCCTCCAACTTCTTTACATGGAGGGTCTTTAGTAAAAATACACCCAGTCTCTCTCTCTCTCGTCAATCAGCAATCATGACTACTCGACTAAACTGTTCACAAAATGCTGTTGCTGAATCGCAGCAAAGCGATATATTTTTCAGAAGCTTGTGAAAATAAAAAAAAAACTCTTCAGGTAAGGAATTACTCATTTTCTCTTCACCAAACTCTTGTACGGCTGTCGGAACCAAAAATGTTGAATTTGCTATGATCCCAACCAATTTGCTGTCAATGTTGAATTTTCTGAAACTTTCCAAGAATTTAGTTGTTGTCGTGTCCTTCGCGAAGGGAAGGAATGAAAGTTGCCAGAACCTGAGACAGGTTGGACTTCTACACGATAGATGGCGACACCACCTATCTCCACCTCCACCATTTAGGCATGGAACTGGAGGGGAGGGAAATATTCTCCAGCCCCCTTCACCTGTAGTTTCTGCATCTGCAAGAATTTAGTTGAAACAGTGAAGCATGGAGGTGGCGATACTCTTGTGTGAGGCAGTAGATCGGCATCAGGATTAGGTAATTTGGTACTTTTTGATGGTTTTTTTAAATTATGAGCTTCACTTAAATATTTTAAAGAGGAATTTGAAATTATTCGTCCAAAATTTGGGTATAGGAGACTTCATTTTTTAACAAGATAATGACTCCAAGCGCACTGCTCTCAACGTTGCTGTTTCTAATGCCACCTATCTGACGGTGTTTGGTCGAGGCCCACGAAATTCATCGTGGCAAGGGGCGAGGTGTACACCTGTCGTTAGCTTTTAGCAATGAGCACCATGCAGGTGACAATACGATTTGGCTCGGTGCTTACACGATAGATGGTGACACCACTTATCTCCACCTCCACAATTTAGGTACGAACCCCTGCACCCATGATTCTGCTGCGACCACCCACAAGACTTTCGGACCCAATGATTATACGAGCACGTACTCCGTGTGTACTCGGAAGGTATTTGGTGGCATCGGGCATCGAACCCAAGGCTTCCAGTCTGGAGTCCGATGTTCTAACCACTAGGCTACCCACGGGTCTGTACACCTCTGGTGTCGTTATAACTGATCCCAAATTCTCAGAACACCTCCTAAATCACTTGATTTAAGCCCAATAAACTATATCTGGTGAGAATTTGAATCTAAAGTAAGAAAACATCAAATGAAAACAAAATGTGAGGTAAAAATACTGATAACAGAAGAATGGAAGAACATCGATGCAGAAATTACCAAAAAAAAAAAAAAACCGATTAAATCTATACCAAGACATTTACAAGTTATTGTGTGGACGTTGTGTTTTTGCTAAACACTAATTTAGAAAGAAATACAATATATAAAGCTATGTTGAGATTTTTTTTTTAAAGTGTACGAAGACTTTTGGGGCGTAATTTTTGAATAGTGTTTTGGTTATTAATTTTTAAAAATAATAGTTATATTATATTTTAAAAATTGATTTTGTTATTTAAACAAGGACCAGTTGAAGATATTGTTAAAAATTACAATTCCGATACATTAATTTTTATTATTCGAGAACATTAAATTTTATAGAAAACTGCAAGTGTACGAACATTTTTGAGAGCCACTAGATGTAAATTTAACCAACATAGTATTTTTACTTGATTGTTTTAAGAATATGTTTCTTGTGTAACTAACTTATTTAAGGAATTTATTGAAGAGAAGCACACGGAAAAACAAGCAAAATCCCTAAGAGGTAGCCAAGATGTTCATTTACATTTCATAAAACATACAAATAGAATTTTGGTGAAGTTTGACTTTTTGTGTTATTCAAAAGTATTCATGTTCCAGTGAATAACAATGATGCTTTTGACCGAGCTCTATTTTCATAGATTGAAAATTCAATAATGGCTTAGAGAAAAAGTTCTATTGAAAAGTAGCATATTTATTACAAACAAAACGAGCTGAACTGACCTAAACTTTTATTGATTTGTTAATAAATATAGGTTTTGGATAAAAAAACTAATTTTAAATTTAAATGCCCCAAATGAGCATTAAAACGCTTTTGTAGAGTTCAAAATATATTTAAATTAGTCTGACTTTTTACGCAGACAATACACATCAGTACACATACATGGGTTGATAACAAAAAATAAACGTTAGAGAGGGTATAATAATTACAACTTGACTATAGGAAAACCAATAAAGCGTGCAAATGAGAAAGACTGGTATTAAAAATTTATGAAATACTGGAATGCACTTAGTATTTATAGAGCAAGGATTAATGTTTGTACAAAACAAGAGCTGCGAAGTAAAATTATTAAATTAGACAGCGATATACTTGATGGCTTCCTCAATTTACGCCATTTCTCAAATCAGTTGCTCTTCAACAACAATACGTAAATTATTCTGGTTCTTTCTATTGGTTTTAGGCTTAATAGGAAGTTCTTATAAGATTTATAAGTTTTTCAATCTTTATTTCCTTTATCCGATCGTTTTCACGCTAGAAAAGGAGGAAGCGCACAGCATAACTTTTCCAGCCGTGAGCGTTTGCAATTTCAACAGAATGCGTGTTGACAATGGGCCTGGTGGTAAGTTACTTAATAAAAGACCACCTAAAGGAACCCCTTTATTAATTTCCGAGAGAAAACATTTATTTCAGTGCAGCAATGACGCCCAGAGTTCTAAGCGTTCGAATAAAAGGAAAAAGGATAAACAGCGCTTTTTAACGAAGTTTTACAAAATGGATGAAAAAACACGATTCGAAAACGGGCACCATCCTTCTAGTTTCGTAAGCAATTGTTTTTTTAATAGAAAAATATGTCCTGGAAATCTTACTACTCATTTTCAGAACCTTCGCTATGGTAACTGTGTAACATTTAATAAGCGAGCTCAAGAAACAGAACCAATATCAGTGTCCAGCATTGGTCAAGACAGCGGCCTGGTTTTGGATTTGTATTTGGATACTTCTTTTTATTCTTCGACGACTGAAACCTTAGGAGCGAGAGTTGTAATCCACGACCCGGAAGAAACTCCTAGCCCTGAAGAACATGGTTTCAATGTGGATTCTGGTAGTGAAATATCAGTATCTCTGCGACAAAGCGTTATATACAGACTACCAGCTCCATTTAGAGACAAATGCATTGATTACAAAACTCACCAAGGATCTTCTGTCAAAAATCAAAAGGATTGCGTTAAGACTTGCATACAAACCGAGAATTTAGCCAAATGTGGTTGCACTGACAAAACTCTAAATGCAATAAGTAGTCTAACTCAGTGCAGTTTGACAAACCAAACGCAAATGTGTTGCTTAAATGACGTGTTAGATAAAATGTCAAGCTTCGGTCCAACATGCGATTGTCCTTTACCGTGCAGATCAGTTTCTTACAACGAACTCTTATCGAAGGCAAAATGGCCATCCAATGTATACATCTTGAAAAATTTTTATCTCTTCGAGACGTTCGAAAGGATCACGTTAGATTAAATATATTCTACTCCAGCTTAGAAAGAACTGTGTATAAACAAAAAGCAAAGTTTGAAGATTTCGAACTTTTGAGTTTCTTAGGTTGCGAGTTAGGGTTATGGTTAGGTTTGTCCCTGTTAAGTGTGTTTGAGATCTTGGTAAGATTGCCGTTAGTTTTAAGACGTATGCATTTTTGAAGAACTCTTCAACTAAACAAAAACTCTGTGAGTTAAGGTGCTTCACTTCTTAGTAACTTTAAGTTCGAATTTTTATTAAATTCTTCATCTGCTGAAGGAATGTTTCCAATTCAAACAAAGAATTAAATTCTATGCGTTTAAATTCGATGTATAATTTTTAAAGCTTTTTTTTTGTTCTTGAGGAAATAACTGTTTTCAAACATATTTCATTTTTATAGTAGCTATAGTTTCATTATTACAGATAGCATTTTTGTGGGATGTGGAGCAACAAAGGCTATTATCCCCGCTATAGTTTTAACTACCAATAAATTATGCATGTCAACTTTTCAAGTAACTGCTTTCACCAAAAATGAACTTAATTTTCGAAAATATGTTACAACATTGATAAACTTCTCATTCATGTTTTGTACTGAATCACACTAACGGTCTTATCGCACCAATTTTTCTTTCAAGCAACCATTTGGAGAGATTTTTGCCCAGTTGCTATAGCAACGCCTTCGAACGACTTTTTCCCAGTGAGCTGAAAGAATTGCTCGAAATTTCAATCAATGAGGTTGTTCGGCTCCCTACATCATATACAGCATGACGGTAAAGATGACAGCCTCAGCTTCGTCAAACGCATCAGAAATGGCGTTCCATTTCTACTTACGTCCATCAATAAAAGAGCGAACAGAACAAAGAAATATTGGATGTTCGTTTCCTGAAGCAAAAAAAAATAATCGGCGAGTAGTTTTTCTTTGTAAATTATATATATATATATATATAAAAAAAAAAAAAAAATATATATATAATATAAAAAAAAAAAAAAAAAAAAAAAAAATATATATATATATATATAAGGCCTTTAAACTCATTCAAAAATTAAGTAATCATTTATCTATCCATTGATGCACTACATTAATTTAGAGTACCATAATCATGAATTCTAAAAAGAATTGAAAATAATCAAATTATTAAGTATTTAACTACATCTACCATACTTATCTCGAGAACTGTTTTTTCGCCATTTGGCTTTCTTCTTGGTATGTTTTCGGGGCTAAAGGATTTTCTCATTAAAAACTTTTCGTAATACAGTGGGCCTGGCGAAAATTATTCGCTGATGTCACCAATATAGTAACCTTAAAACTGAAATATAATGTAATAAGTGGACGATTGTAACTAAAGCAAAACGAATGAATTCGATTCTGTTTGATACAGGAAATATATAATTTTATGTTCAATAAAAATTTTGACTAACTTTTCAAAACTTTATCATAAAAATTTGATTAATAAAAACCACGACTGGTTAATATACTGTTCTTTGCAAAATATCACATATAACTTTTTTTCCAAGATATTTTTTACCTTAGTAATTTGCTTAATTTTATTTTACATGGGGACGTTCGTATCCATTTCTGGCAATAAATAGTAAATTTCATTAAATTTCTGTATAAGTGCAGAACTTAAGACAGTGTTCTGCAGTGGCTCAGTAACATACACTAATAGGTACCAAATTAAGGTGAATACAATTTTGAAGAATTTAATATTATAAATACTTCTAAATAGCATTATTTCTGTTTATTATTAATATTTATTTTTATTATAATTTCTACTGTTATTTTTATGCCCTTTTACTGTGTGTGTGTGTTTATACTCTTTTATTATGTACCTGTAACACTTCGATTTGTATTAGTTTTTGCAATATCTTCTTTTGTATTCGCAATACAGCAACATTTAAAAAAAGAAAGAATATTGTAATTTCAATAATAATTATAAAGTTATTTGGGTGACTAAAATGAGATAAACACGTTTTAAAAATCAAAGCTCCTTCTCTATTTTATGTTCTCATTCTTAGATGCGTAGTATAATTACAGCATTTTTATACTTTGCAAACATACATATTTACATTTATATTTTTAATGTTTTGCAGCAGTGCTTCTCAAGCTTTCGATATTTGCCACCCAATTTTCAACCATAATTTTCCTCACGTCCCCCCCCCACCCAATTTATTAAATGCAGTAATAATGTAAGTACTTTGACGCTAAAGCTACAATATGTGACATTAATTATAAACCGTACAAATTATCAAGATAAGTATTAAATTTTGTATATGTGATAAAAACCCATGGAAAATTCACTAGTAATTATTAAATTGGTTCTTAACTTAGTATTGATACTCTGCAACACACACACACACACACACACACACACACACACACACACACACACACACACACACACACACACACACCACACACACACACACACACACACACACACACACACACACACACACACACACACCACACACACACACACACACACACACACACACACCGTACTGTGATACATTTGTAAGTATAGTATATCATATAGTGGTGGTGTATATCAGAGTAAATATTATTACGTTGATCGGGGTTCGAGGATTTTATACAAATCAATCGCAAACAACAAGACAGTTATTTAAGAGCGATGAGAATTTATAGTTTAAAATCAACCCTCAAAATACAGGATTCAACAGCAAAATTCGCAAAATAAATATCAGAAAGGTTTCACACCTTCAACAGCCCTCAGACACAATTATCTGTGTCTAACATACACGTATGTAAAAGATTATTCACAAGCACAGCCGAGCTAATCACGGTCAAGGCAAGATTACTAATCGCTAGTCAAAACAATGCTCACTAATCGCTGGTAGAAACAAGACTGATTCGTTTCAGCGAGATCGTTCTATTTATAGACCCGGCGGAAACTTCGAGAAAAATCAGCTTGCGTCATAGATCGTGAAATTAGTGGATTTGAATCCAGAGGGTCCCGAACTCGCCAACATGGTCGCCAATGTCGCCAAAATGGTCACCAAAGTCGTCAAATTGGTGGCCAACTTGAACGCCAAAAAGGATGCCAACTTGGCCCTATCGCCAATATTTCGCCAAGTTCCTATTGAATCGCCATTATAACGTAAGGGATGGCGTTGCTTGTGAATATTACAGATTTAACAAAAAATAAGTATAACATCTCGCAATAAATGCATTACACATCCAAATATAGATTATTTAGACTATTTTATACAAAATTCGTAACAATATGTATTTTCTTTTTTATTATGGTCAGAATATATTTTGTTTCGCTTCCTTTCAGTAAATTGATAATTTTATCGAACAATCTTTTATTTTCGACTTTTCAATATGCTCGCGCCCCCCTTGCAGGGTTATAACGCTTCCCTAGGGGGGGGCGTCTCACAGTTTGAGAAACACTGTATTACATCTATTAAAAACTTAGTTAGCACAAGTAATTACCAAAAAAATTGCATATTCTATGTATGACAAGTGAAGTCTCAGTGACATCGGGAGATTAGAATTAATCTCAGACATGCAGCGGTTTTAACATTCGCTCTGAATAAAATATCAAAAATAACTATATACTCATGGAGCTGTTTCCCCTAACCAAATCCTCCTCCATTCTCTTACCTATTTACTGCAGTTCTGGCTATATAGTAATTTTTATTTAAATATAACGCGGTTCCTTCTCAAAGCGAAGTTATATAAAACAACGCTGTTACGTAATCCAAGATATCAGTTAAGGCAGTGGTCTTCAAACTGTGTTCCACGGCACCCTGGGGTTCCACAGGTCACAATAGAAATTGAAAAAGAAAATTATAAATATGTATACAAAATGGATTCTAGTTCTCTACGAAATTTGTATAGCCTTAAGTATCTAAAACTCATTCTGGTCACTGAAATTGAACATTTCTTATTTATACACATATAATTTTATTTTGTAATACTTTCTTAGCCTTTTTCATAATATATTAAAAGAATATTCTAAAGGTTTTCTTTTCTTTTATATGACCTACCTATTAGATTATTTACCATCCCTGGTTCCACGAAATAATTTTATAATCGTTAGTACAATATTTGGGGAAAACTAAATAGTTTTCTAGTAGTTTTTTTATTTGTGAAAAAACACACCTATAATGAAGGAGAGGGAACAACTTTACGACCTATAACAGATTCGAAGTTAAAAACTAAATTTAAGAAAGAACAGCACTTAAATTTTAGGTTGCAAATTCAAGCAAAATACACAGGATTTCTCACACAGCTATAAACATTTCATGATATTCAGAACAATGTATTGAAATGAAAAATATTTCTCAGCGTGAGTAGCACAAAAACAAAATATATTGGGTTGTTCGGAAAGTAATTTCGTTTTTTTTTGTGTGGAAATGAAAGACAGTTTTCGTATAATAAACAAATACTTTATTAAATTATATATCGGCCGTTCTGGTCCAACACCTTTTGCCATCTTTCTGGTAGTAGCATAATTCCACGCTCATAAAATGTTTGGTCTTTGCTGGCAAAAAACTGATCGAGGTGGTTTTTGACCTCCTCATTTGAGGTGAAGGTTTTACCGTCTAAAAATTTTTGGAGTGACCGGAACAAATAATAATCCGATGGTGCCAGGTCTGGAGAATATGGTGGGTGTGGCATTGTATCCCATTCAAGCTGTAAAAGCTTTTGGCGAGTGACCAAACTTGTGTGAGGTCTCGCGTTGTCTTGGTGAAACACTACACCTTTCCTGTTGATTAGTTCTGACCTTTTCTGTTGAAGTGCATCATTCAGTTTGTCCAGCTGATGACAGTAGACTTCCGAATTAATCGTTGTGTTATCCGGTAAAAGCTAAAAAAAAAAAAAAAAAAAAAAAAAACGATTCCTTTAAAATCCCACCAAACAGACAGCATCACCTTTTTTGGTGAATATCGGCTTTGGAAATGGTTTGAAGCCGGTTCATCTTTTTTGCTCCATGACCTCTTGCGTTTGACGTTGTTGTATACAACCCATTTTTCGTCCCCAGTGATGATGCGCTTCAAAAACGGATCATTTTCGTGACGTTTGAGAAGCGAATCGCAGACGTCAATGCGGCGACACAGATTTCTCTCTGTGAGAACATGGGGAACCCATACATCGAGCTTCGAGGATAATCCCAGGCCTTTCAAGTGGTCATAAACTGTTGAATTTGATAAATTTAACCTCATTCCGATGTCACGTGTTGTTATTCGCCGGTTCGCATCAACTAATGCCTTTATCGTGTCTTTATCAGCTTCAACCGGCCTTCCCGAACGGGGTGCATCTTCGACATCAAAATTGCCGGATCGAAATTTAGCGAACCAGTTCTGGCACTGGCGTACTGTCAACACACCTTCTCCATACACATCGGTCAATTTCTTTTTGGCTTGAACAGCATTTTTACCCTTTCTGTAGTAAAACAGTAAGATATATATATGTCGAAAATATTGCTTATCGCTCTTCATATTTAAAAGGGCACCAACCAAAAACTATTGCGTAGAATTAATTAATTGGAATTTTTCACACACAAGCCTTGCTATATGAGCTCTCAAAGCATATAAAAATTATACGGCTTAAATGGGAAGTTGGGTGCAAAAAAATACAATTAAATCCTCTGTCGGGAAAAAACGAAATTACTTTCCGAGCAACCCTATAAAAGCAAATTTTACGCAGAATATGAAATCCGATTGCAGGTAATTTCAATAGCTCTAGACTTTGACAGTTTCTATAAAAAAATCAAGCATATATCACAGTTATTAAATATAATGCTTGGGTAGAGGAAATTTGAATCTTAAATTAATGTTATAAAAATGTAAGTACATTATATTAAGAAATTACATTGTAATTTAAAAATAACAAATACACACTTTTTTAAAATTGTCGTTACATAGAGTTCCTTTAATATGTTTCTCTACTTTATATATCATTTTAAGATATATTCTTCAAAGTATGTGAGGGGGTGGTGTTCCCCGAAACGGTGCGAACCTACCACATGGTACGATTTATAAAAAAAATCTATGATTTAATAGTTTTTACAATTTTTTTTTCTTGTGACCCAATTTACAGTATACAGATTACGCAAAACAGTTTTTGTGTTCATAGTATTACAAAATACAGGGTCCGGCATATTAACATCCCCTGTTTCAAACGACAGTTACAAACAAATAAAACAAGATACAGAGAAAAGTATTTTATTGGTGAACAACAAATACGATGCTATTTTACATTATTGGTTTTAAAAATTATGTCCTCTAAATGCCGTCTTACAATGCTGACACATTGACAAAATCTTTCCCGAAAGTAGTCCATAGTTCTTAGTGTAATTTCCGGTGGAATGGCAGCCACTGCCTGTGTGTGTGTGAGTGATTGCCTCCTTTAGTGTTTGCAGGGCTGTAGGACGATTTTTGTACACTTGAGGGTTTTCTGCCGCCCACTAGAGAAAATTTTGTTTATTCAGTGTCTGACAAGTGGAAGTGCATCTCATCAGAAGAAATCAAAATAGCGCCAGGGGAAATGTTTTGAAGAACTTTCGGTAAAGACTTCGTCAATGTATCACCACTAGAGGACGCCCTTTATTGGACATAATTTTTAAAACCAATTAATGTAAAATGCATCGTATTTGTTGTTCACCAATAAAATACTTTTCTCTGTATCTTGTTTTGTTTGTTTGTAACTGCTTTTCGAAACAGGGGAGGTTAATATGCCGGACCCTGTTCTAACCAATTAATTTTTGAAGGAAGAGTTTTTTAAAATTTATGAAGAGATTTTAAAATGCTATTTTTCATACAATAATTGGCGTACACACATGAAATTTGATTAAAAATACACCAAGCTATGTATAACAAAAGTTGTTATGGATTTTTGGCAAGCATGATTGATTTACGTAAAATGCTTTTTTTTTCCTGAATGCTTATTGAAAATTTCTTAAAAAATGTATAAATCCTAAATTCAAATATTTTTTTACAAAATAAGTATTGCTTTGATTAAAAAATACTTACCATCTATTATTACATGTACTAATAGCAATAGGTAAAAAAAATCAAAGCATTTGGCTCAATAGGAAAAAAAGCCTTAGCATTTTAAATGAAGATAATGCGTTATTTTTTCTTTCTGAGTGAGATAAATTTGCTTAACGTTTTTACTTACTATTAGGATATTAATAAAAACTAACAAAAAAGTTATCATACATCTCAGTTTTTTTAACTTAGAGTTTTCAAATTTTGTGAGATTATAGAAAATTATATGAAAAATAACTTAAGCTGAGAAAGTTTTTTTGAATTTTTGACCGATTTTTGCCAATTGAATCGTACTGTGTCCCCTCAAATAGGAACAACAAAGTTCAGAAACAACATTTTTACATTTACTTATGTACAAAGAACAGCTTCGGCCCGTCCTATCTCGACTTCACACCCCGCGCCTAGTTAAAAAAACATCAAACGAAACAAAACAAAAAAACAAACACAAAAAAACAAAAAAAAAAAAATAAAAAAAAAATCCGAACTCAAAAAACAAAAAAAAAATAAAAACAAAAGAAAAAGACGAACACAACGTCACAACTAATCAATTCTGACTTAATGTAATAAACAAATACATAAACGTGCTAACTCGTAAGAGACAGTCATACTTACATTAATTTCAATTCTTCTCCTTCTCTCTTACTAATCTAGACTATATAGTCGATCAGTATACTTTTAGATGTTTCATAAAATTTGTGCAATATTATAAATTTTTTTAAAATTTTTATGTAAAGTATTTGATTAAAAATCAGAAAATCCCATCTAAATCTGAATATGTCGTAGTATAAAAGATAAAAGAAAAAAAGGACAGTCAAACTTTTCGGAAATCTTCATAGTGATAGAAAATAAGTTTAAGCAAAACAATCTATGTAGCTTAATATCTTTTTTGGAAACTTTTTTCAGAAAACCAAGGATATAATTATTACAATAAAAAATTAACGTTTTAATTAATTTAAAAAAATGGAAATACTTAATTTCGTATGTTTATTCATTAAAATTCCTAAGAAAAAATTAGAACAAGTCAATACAAAATACTAAAAATGTTGTTTAGATTTCAAATTACTGTTTTTAAATTGATTTCTAACACTATTACGTTACTGTTATGACGACCGTCAATTGTTATCTGATTTTTTAATATATTCACATAAAAAAGAAGTATGAATGTTAATACTTTTAAATATGATAGTAATTCTTTACACTTTTCAAAATACATCCCCCTCCCCCCCACACACAGTCAAATGTAGTAAAACCTATTTCTGCAGCTAAGTTTATGAAGATAATTTTTTTATTGAACACGATGCTGATAAACAGCATTTACCAATTTGAATAATAGTGTATTTTATTTTAATTGGAGGAAAAAAGGATTTACCGTACTGGATAAACTTGTTTCAATATACTAAATTAAAAAAAAAAAGGATTCAAAAATACCATATCGAAGCAATCCTAATGCCATTATTAGCTGACTACACCGTCCCTAGTGATTTTCAAATACATGGAATTATAATTTTCTAAATATTGTTTAGTATATTGCTTAGTAGTATAATTCTGTCGTGTTGATATGAACTAGAAAATATACAACATAAAAAAGTTATTCATTTGCTAATGTAAACAGCATTTTATTAATCAAATAAAACTCTCTAATAGCGGGGGAACTTCCGTTATAATTCATGGTTTATTAGTAGATTGTTTATTATTGTTTGCAGCTCTTTCAGAAGGCTACTGGCGATGAAACTCGTAATTTTAAGCACTATGATTCATACTTTGAAGTAACAGATTGATACAGCTTATGACCGAGGTAAGGAGTAACAAAGGTTGTCATACAATAGTTTCTGAAGGCATAACCTTAAAATAGAGTAAATAAAAATAACTTCGCACGTTTTAATGGCATCTTCAGTCTATGCCCTTTCTCAGATCAACTATTCTACCTCCACTGTTCGAAAACTGTTCTGGTTTCTGTTTCTGATTGTAGGAACCGTAGGATGTGCTTACAAGAGTTACCAATTTTTCAAAACGTACTTCCTCTACCCTATAATTTTCACGTTAACAGTGGAGCACGTGGAAAATTTGGAATTTCCAGCTGTGAGCGTTTGTAACTTTAACAGATTGGAATTTTCCAAACAAGCACGGACTATATTATTGCTCTCGGAGAGAAGAAATTTTTTTCACTGCAACGAAGCAAATGATCCAGGAAGAAATGAGACAAAACAAAACATGCGTCTGTTCCTAATGAAATACTACGAAATGGACGCAGAAACGCGTTTCTTGATGGGTCAAAACCTTTCGATTTTCATAGAGAAATGTTTATTTCGTGGCAGATTATGCGATCGGAATCATTCGAAATATTTTCAGAACTCGCGCTATGGTAACTGCATAACGTTTAATAAAGGCAACAAAGAAATGAAAATCTTAACAGTATCGGATAGTGGACCCAATACTGGGTTAATATTAGAACTAAACTTGCAATATGATTATTATGAGAAAAATACCGAGGCAATTGGCGCAAGAGTCGTGATTCACGATCCGAGTGTATATCCTAGTCCAGAACACGAAGGGTTTAATTTAAGTCCTGGTTTTGAAATATTAGTATCTTTGCAGCAAAGCGTTACATATAGATTGCCAGCTCCTTTTAGGGACAGATGCATTGACTACGAAACTCATCAAGGATCTTCTGTCAAAAATCAAAAGGATTGCGTTAAAACTTGCATACAAACCGAGAATTTCGCTAAGTGTGGCTGCACTGACCAGACTTTAAATGTCATGAGCAATCTGAAGCACTGCGATTTAACAAATGACACGGAAATGTGTTGTTTGGATAAAGTGTTAAAAAATTTGTCAAATTATGGACCGTTTTGTGATTGTCCTCTACCATGCAAGTCCGTTTCTTATAACGAAATGTCATCTGCAGCTGTTTGGCCTTCTATGAGTTCACCGATGGATCCTTATACGCCAAAACAATACAAGATTAGATTAAATGTATTCTTTTCTAGTTTAGAAGGGATGATCTATGAGCAAAAACCGAAATTTAAGGGATACCAGCTCTTAAGCTATCTAGGATGTGAATTGGGTATGTGGTTAGGCCTATCCTTGATCAGTGTTTTCGAAATTGTGGTTCTCTGCCATTCTCAATAAAACATTCATCTCTTAAGAATCCTATGTAGGAGGTTAAAAGATTGTATTAAATACTTTTCAAAATGACACAATCTTTGGTACTTTGAAGAAACTAATGCATTTTCTTTTGTCGCTTTGAGTCATATTATAGAAGTGCCTCAAAGTTTCACATTGTTTTGCATCATTGAGTCTTAATTTTTTTGTGTAGTTCTTAAATTATCACATTGCTGAGGTTAAACATTAGTTTTAGTAACTAATTTGGAACGGCGATGTTTAAGTTAAACCATTGTGTCCAACAGAGAATCTCTTTAATAAAAAAAAATATTGTCTTCTATAAAATTCCATAATTCCTTGATACTCATGTTGTTCAGAAACTCTGTTTCTAATAAAGACTTGTAAGTATGTTTAATAGGTATTTGTATTAAATACTTATATTGAATAAGTTTTACATTACTAGTAAATATATTACCATTGAAAAACTAAAGAAAATATAAAGTGTAAAAACTTGCTTTTTGTTTTTAATCTGATTTTATACATGACGGAAAATTTTATATTGGAGTTAAATGGAATGATTCATTAGTTTTTAACGATGAAGGTATTTAAAGTACTTTACAGTTGAAAACCAAACATTTCAAGGAATTTCACATTAAATCTTAGTCAAGCCAACTAGCCAGCCACCCTGATAATTGGGTTTTGAATATTCTTGCATAATAGAGGTCATAATAAATACAGTTAAGGTATCCGACTACTTGCGACAACTTTAAAAAAAAAATGGAGATATGGAGATTTTTTTGTGTGGTTTTTTAAAATTTGCTTAGTACATTTTAAGAAAAATATGCTAGAATTAAGAAGAGAAAAGAATTTATTATTACTAAAATGGGGGGAAATGGGTAAAAATTGACAAAAATTAACATAAACGCGGCCAATTGTGTACCAAAGGTTTTTGAACAAATTTTCAATTCTTATGTATTGCTATGTTACTCATTTTTTAAAGGACCTTCAGGATAGGAAATATTTTAATTTTTGCAAAAACTAGAGCACTTTATCTTAGTTATTATATGACATTGCTTTTAAAAACATTGATTATATTAACATAAGTGCTGTAAATTTTGTAATAAAACAGTAATTAATAAATCTGAAGGTTAAAACACTTCTACTATTATACAGATCATACACAAAAAATTTCAGCTAATTATTTTCAAAATTTTTAGCAATCGCTGTCCCCATTTGGGTATTTTTTAAAACAACCACATTTCGAGTAAAACGCGTTTTAAAGTATGACATCTTGCTTAAAATAATGGTATCTGCTTTCACTAAAACATTTGTAGTTTTAGTTCTAGAGAACGGAAAATAATAAACCTGGTATTTTTATAAAGCTAATAAGATGGTCTATAAAATAATATCTTAAAAAAATTTGTCAATTTTTAGCAAAATTTATAATTTTAGGGTAGTCGGGGATACCTTAAGGATTAAAACTCACCAAAGTTCGACAATAACATACCTTCATTTCTCAAATGAAAACTTTGAGGAAATATAAGATAATTAAAATGCACACTCGTGTGCCAAATTAAGAGAATTTGCTCTCTAGTTATGTTCCTTTCTTCAAGAAAGGTTAAACAAGAGGTACTAATTATGCCACCGAAGAATTGTGCAAGCCTTCGGAATTGAGTATGCTAACCACTGACGTAACTAGTTCTGAGAGGGTCCTGTATCACACATACACAAAATTCCTACGGGGACTTTTTTTAGATATCAGAAAACTGTTAGTGGTACTGTAGATACACATGTTGAGCTCCTGTGGCTAGGGGGGCCCATATCATTGATGTGGCTGATACGGCGGTAACTACGCTCCTGTGGCAAGCATTCATGGACGTGACTGCAGAGATGTGACCATGGATTTATGAGCCCTCACTCCTCCATGAAAACCTTGACAAGATCGTTGAAGATCCATAACAACAAATGCGTATCGTTATTCGGAACTTTCAGTGAGTCAACACAAGACTTGTACAACTTTCCAACTATCACGTAATCTGTATGCTGTCACTGGAACTCGAGTTTCAAGTTCTACAGTTTCTGAAAGGTTTAATGAAAGATGGAAGACCCGTTTTTTTGCATCCCGCTCACTACAGCACTCAAGAGCGTGCGCTTTAATATGGTAGAGACATCATGCGTTTTGAATCAGACTTCAGTGGAACATTTTGCCCTTTATAGATGAGCCTCCATTCAGTTTGGGCAGTGTTTTTGGAAAACCTACACCCGGAGGCTTGGAACACGAAACTATCCCTTCATACTCAGGGAAAACACAATTAGAAGGTAGATGCTCACAAAAACTCCTTGACAGAGATATAGAGAGGATGCGTTATTCTATTTTGGATTTTTCAGGAGCACAGTTAGGATCTTTGTTAATGGACGACAGCGTTCATCCACATAGGGCTAAGCTGGTGAACGAGTACCAGGAAAATAAGGATATTCACAATATAAATTGGCCAGCCAGATCTTCTACAGAGCATGTGTGCGGTTCTCCTTGGAGAGCCGTGAAGCTAAACATCTTTAGGAAATGTAACGTGAAGCGTTCCTCCATCCCATATCGAAATGTATTTGTGGCCTTAGATGGAGAGGCCTGGATCGAGAGGGAGCTTCCTGATTGGAGGACTGGAAGGAGCCAAGGTGGTGTTCATTGGAGAGCAACTGGTACTCGTCCTCCTCCTCCAAGAACCATCCTGGAATTATAAAGTGCCTTACTGCAGAAGTGGAATCAACTGCCACACAAGGACTCCTCAACTGCCTTCTGTCCAATAATTCGCCAAGCTGGCGATAAATAAGAGTTTGCAGTAAAATAGATCCCATCTTAATACTTAAAAGAATATGAATAATAGACATGAACAACAGTCATTTGTATAAATGTAATCAATTCGGAAAATTATCACGAAATCTTTGAAGCACATTTAAATGGAAACTATAAAATGCCTGCTAGTACAGAACCCGAAAAAGATATAATACATAAATGCCTATTGGCGCGTGGACATGTATTTGGCGACCAACAGTTTTCTAAGATGTTATACATAGTTTCAGGGTCACGATATATAGTAACGTTATCCATTCTAATTTGGCGAAATTTATTACTACTTATAGCAAAAATCTGTTGCAGAGTTTCGAATGAATACCGTATCTATATATCAAATGTAAAGTGCGAAAATGAAACCGGTGTATCATGTAACCAGATGCATATGCAAATTTAATCATTATATATGCTTTTAACATATACCCATTTTTAATTTGTATTTAGCTACTCCCATTTCTTCGAGATGTTGCAATGTCACTTTTGAGAAGTGTATTTATTTTCGTATCATGTGAACTGCAACCCAATAAAGTCAAAATATACATGACACATTGAATTATAAATATCCAGCAAAACAAAATTCGTTCAAAATACTCAATGATTTCATATACTTCCAAATACTTCTCTTGTATATAAATGATATAAATATACAGTTCTTATACAAATTTTCATAATAAGACTTATTTTTCTGTTTCTATTTATATTTATGATAGTTACGTATTATAACCATCGATCAATTTAACAGACGTCGCCAAATACCTCAATATGTAGTGTGGTGGTTGATGTATTCTTTAAGGCAATTATGAGTACCTTTCTTGAGTTCGGATGGATGTTGTTCAATTTATTGTACTATTCTTGATAATGTATCGTTCATTTTGGGAGTTGGAGAAAGAAGCGGGAAGCGCTGTTGACCTGTGTGGTTGTTCTGCACGACTGCGCAGAGAGAGAGAGAGAGAGAGGTGTTATATAACTTTTCTCCTTTACTTCATTGATGGCGTAGTTTCAATGAGCGCGCCGTCTGGTGAGGGCCGAGAAAACTATTTTGAGAGTTCACTACAGTAGCAAATACTGGAAATCGTCCCCTCGCATGTTCAAACAACATTTGGTGACATTTTGTAAATTGGCGATGTCTTTTGATTTGACGATATTGCTCGTAGTTGCATATAAGTAAGTACCATATCTTTCCTGTGTTTTTGACATTCTTCTAAGTTTTTATGGTTTCAACACTTCATGCATTAACAGTTTTAAAACGACAGAGGGAATAATTAAGTTATAGCGAAAAACGCAATTTGTAAGCGGCAAGGCACTTTTTATAATTTTACATGAGTTCAACTCTCGTGTAGACATCTTATTGCTTATAAAATAAACATATATTAACGGAAAATATGGCAGAGAAAATAGGCATTTGTACTAGCACTAAATATTTACATAATTCTATAATTAATAATTATAGTTTCTATAATGAATATATCACTCATTAATATTAATTTTTAATTTAACTTACAAAGAAAAGAATATTTAAAAATAATTGCCTTTGACTATAAATTAAGGTATCCGACTACCCTAAAATTGTGAATTTTGCCAAGAATTGACAAATTTTTTTATAATTTTATTTTATAGGCCATCTTATTAACTTTATAAGAATACTAAGTTTAATATTTTCCGTTCACTAGAACAAAAACTACAAGTGTTTTAGTAAAAGCAGATGCACAATTACGTTAAGCAAGATGTCATACTTTAAAACGCGTTTTACTGGAAATGTGTGTTTTTTTTTAAAATACTCAAACGGGGACCAGCGATTGCTAAAAAAGTTTTGAAAATAATTAACTGAAATTTTTTGTACATGTTCTGTATAATAGTAGAAGTGTTTTAACCCTCAGGTTTATCAATCACTGTTTTATTACAAAATTTACAGCCCCTTATGTGAATATAACCATTGTTTTTTAAACAATTTCATGTAATAACAAAGATAAAGTGCTCTAGTCTTTGTAAAAATTAAAATATCTCTTATCCTGAAGATCGTTTCAAAAATGAATAACATAGCAACACATCAAATTTGAAAATCTGTTCATAAACTTTTTGTAGAGAAGGGGCCACGTTTATGTTATTTTTTGTCAATTTTTACCCACTTTTTCCCATTTTAGTAATAATAATTTCTTTTTCTATTCTTAATGTTAGCATATTTTTCTTAAAATCTACTACACAAATCTAAAAACAACAAAAAAAACCCTCCCTATCTCCATTTTTTTAAAAAAATTTTTTCGCAAGTATAGTCGGATACCTTAATTTAAAACTATGTTAGTAAGATAAAATATGAAAAAAAGAAATGAGTAAACTTTGTTTGTGGTCTAACTTAATTAGACTGAAAAATATTACAAGGATTTTACTTTTGTATAACAAAAAAAAAAAAAAAAAAAAAAAAATGTTTTTCATTTTATTTGCAATTTTTTAAAAACTATATTTATAGTTTAGTGCCAAAATACAAATCCAAATTTAAAATGAAGGTATATATGCATATAAATATATCATTTTGCATATTTTGTAAAAATAAAGTACTTCAAATTTGACGGGACAGAATTTTGATAATAATTTATTGCAGAATTATTTTTATTTTCTTAAAGGAATCATTTTTAATTCGCGATTTACTAATATTTATTCTTAATAAAAACCATCTATGTTCTAAATTAAATAAAAACGTACCACACAGATTAGAAACACTAAAGAAACCACAGTTTATTGCGTACAACTAAAATTAGGGCTACCTCATCATAAAGTTTCCCAATGTCAACATATTTATGTTGATGTATTAATTTTCTATTGGAACATATTAAAGTGTATTATCCGCTTTTAAACAAACACAAATATCCCCCCCCCCCCAAAAAAAACTGGTTAGTAAGAATCATGATTTTTTTTTATCCGTGCGCTATTTTTATTTGTTCACGTGAGAAAAAATTTTATTACTCTAACCGAAAATATGCTTTTCTTATCCCTTAAAAAAGACATAACTTACAAGGTCACGAATTAGAAAACATAGGTGCAAAAATAAAAACACAAATAATATTAAATCGTTTCAATCTTTTTCAAAAACTGTACTTCCGATGATTAAATCTAAATCGTTCGGTGATTTAAAAAAATTATCAAACATTATATAGAATTGACAAAATAATATCAACTTTCTGTTTTTCTTTCCAGGGTGAAGAATATTTTCTAAAACAGTAACCATTCGTTGTAAAAATATTTCTCTCTAGTACATACATATTTATTAATAAAACATTACATTTAAAAATTTCTGTTTAACGTATCTTTCTTTAAGAATTCATTTTTCATATAGTTTTTATAATTTTCTCGTTTTTACTAAACCGAGCTTATCTGAATTATCTTTAATGAAGAGTTTAAGTAATACAGTCTTGGCGCGCTTTAGAAGCAGTCACCTACGTGGTATGACCTTTGTGTAGGGGGTAAAGTCATTCTTTACCTGTCCCAGCTCTCTCCCTGCTTCTCCTGCTCATCTTCTGGACTGCTGGGGCATTTCCCAGGGGCAGTTGTTTGGAGATGAAGACCTAGCTTGTGGCATTCTTATGCGGAAAGGTCAAATGGACTTGGTGTAGGCCTTCCTGCTTCAAGGGGATTGGAAACAACAAACAACAAAGTATTAATAAGTTATTTTAATCTTTATTAAATTTTTTTTTGTTTTAACTGTTTTTAATTTTGAAAAAATATTCACGCAGGGAAAAATCATAATTATTAAATAATTATTAACTTAAGCAAATAGCCTTTTCGCATGAACGATAAGTTCTGAGAGAAAACAGAAAATAATTTTTTTAAAAGTTTGACGAATTATTTTCATCGTAAAACCAATAAAATACGGAATTAGATTAATTATTATTATCTAAAAATAAATACAGAATGTGTTATTCGTTACAAATTGAATGCAAAACACATTATTCGTCTTTTATTTATCCTGTGTGAGTGCTAAATATTTGAGTACAGCGTCTCACGTATGTATAAACACTGACGGGGAAAAAAAAACTAAGAGAGATTTCTGTTATGTAAACGAATTTTGGTACGCGTGAAAGGTAGGCTAAAAGATGACATTGACTCAAATTTCGCGCTTAAGTATGGCGCTAGTAGCGCCACTCAGATATTGCAAATCAGGGTTGCTTTTAATACGTGCTGTAAAGTTCATTAGCGTTATTTGTCTGTGAAATTTGATGTTTTGTGTTGATGTTAGTCAAGGGAATGCTTTTAAGAAGACGAAAAAGCCATTATCAACAGCTCACCGAGTTTGAACGAGGTCGTGTAATAGGGCCAAGAGAAGGTTTCCGCGATATTGCAGAAAGACTAGGCCGGAATGTATCCAATGTGCATGATTGTTGAGAGTAGTGGTCAAGGGATGGTAGTGCCCCAAGAAGACCGGTTTCCGGGTGGCTACGTGGCGTTACTGAGAGGGAAGACCGCCGTATTCGGCGTATGCCTGTGGCAGAAATTCGAGTTGCAGTTGGTACCAAAGTGACACAATGAACTGTTAGAAATCGTTTACTTCAAGCACAGCTCCAGGGCCAGGCGTTCTGTAGCGTGTATTCCTCTGATTCTAAACCATTGCCGTTTGCGATGCCAGTAGTGTCAAGTCAGAGTTTATTGGAGGATGGAGTGGAGATCTGTTGTGTTTAATGATGAAAGCAGGTTCTACCTTGGTGACAGTGATGACTGTGCGTTGCTCAGAAGGAGGCCAGATGAACGCCTGCAACCAAACTGTGTGCGACCGAGACACTCTGGACCTATACCTGGAGTCAAGGTCTGAGGAGAAATTTCCTATGACAGCAGGAGCCCTCTCGTGGTTATCTCCAACACCCTGACTGCAAATTTAAACGTCAGTCTGGTAATTCAACCTATAGTACTGACATTCATGAACAGTATTCAAGGGCGACCGTCCCAGTATTGACACAGCAAGTACAATAAACATGGACCTCTATACCACAAAGTGACATTCGGCATCTGTAAGACACAATAAATGCACGCTTGCATTCAAAATTCTGGAGGTTACACTGGCTAATTAATATATTAGCATTTCACATTTGAAATGCATTTCCTTGAGCCTAAATTAATCTGTAATCTTGAAAATTTAATCAATTAAGGCAATATGGTACCATCTTCACAATTTTTTTATTTTTAATATTTGATATTTGGTTTTATTTGTATTTTATAAAAGTAAATATTTAATAATAATTCCAAATAAACATTTTTTAATTTGTTGCAAAATGTTTGTAAAATTTAAATTTTTTGGACTTTTTAAAACATTTTTCAAATTCCTAAGGCTTTTTTAAATATTTATCTTTTCGTTCAAATTTTTTTTACAAGTACATTATAATATACTACATAAAACTGTGCATGGGATTTTTTCTGCTGCTGCTCTTTAATTTTTTATTAATTTTTTTATAGTTAAACTTCCGAAAATTCTCAAAAAAACATTAATTTTGATTTTGAAATTTTTTAGAAAAAGTACTAAACATGTTAGAGCTAATTCCATGCACAGTTTTACAAAACATACATTTCAGAAGTATAGAAAATTTCAAACCCATACTTCAATTATCAAAAAAAGACTTAGGGTTTTGAATGATAGTATGTGTACAAAAATTCAACATGGAGATATATGAGTTTAATGTTTTCATTCCATATATAGGAAGATATAATATTCATCGAATAGTCTAAAACTTTTATGAAATGTTAATTAGCTTATTTAAAACTGCTTACCATAAAAAATTGCACAAATGTAGAACAATTAAACAGTATACTGCCATAATGAATATATAGAAGAAAACGAATGAAAGATCAATATTTCACATAAAACTTTATCTTAATAATTATAAAAAAAATAAATACACACACTTCAGAGCTGATTGCACGCTCAGAGCTGATTCCACGCTCAGAGCTAATGCACAACATGTACAAAAGATGTCTATGCCTTTATTTTTTATGACCATGATTTTAAAAGCCTTCGCATGTTAAATATTGTACACGAAAGAAAGCAAAATCAAATAACAATTTATAAGTAAAACATATCAATATCTAAGAACTGTATATGTGCATTTGCTTAAATAAGTATCTTAAAATATTTTAATAATAAAAGTGTCGAATTTATTTCACACACACACATGGGATATATATATTATATATATATATATATATATTACCAAGAACAAATGTATAAAAATGGGAGAGTTTTTCGATTCTTGCGAATTAGATTTTTAATTATCTGAGTTATCAAAATGATATTTAGTATTTGTGCTTGGGAGAATCCATCCTGAAGTTTTAATTTCATTCATAATAATATCATAAAAAGCACGCACAAATATTAAATCTTGACCAAATCCATTTGCTCTTCAATAAACAATTCACAAACTAGAACTTGTGCATGAATTGCACAATTCTTTCTTGAAATGATTTGTTACTGCATATATAATGTCAGTCTTATTTACGCGCGGAAGAAAAATAATTAATTCATTTTTTTATCATGCTCTTTTTTAGTAGATAATCTGAAAATTGGGCGTGGTAGTTGCCGTCCAGCATCAAATATTGCTCCATAACTAGATAAAAATGAAGGAAAAGCTTTGAAATTTTGCAGGCATGTTTATAAAGATTCGAGGTGTCAAATAAGCCAATAAAATGTTCTCGACAGTTAAATGATTTTTATGGTACCATATCCCCTTTAAACATGTTAACTATACAATTGCATTGTCCAAATTTCATTACTCTACAATAATTTTTTCTTGGTGTCGGGATTTCCCCCCGTCTGTGTATACTTCATCAGCAGCTACACAGTTTGTATTGGAGATTGTGTTTTAAGCTCATAATGCGATGATAGAAAATGTATTATTTCTGAAATAAAAATCTTTACTAGTTTTTTATGTAATATAACCAGTAATTAATTTTATACATAACATAACATAATCAATACATTTATATTTATAAATAATTTCTATTGTAAAAACCAGATGTGTTTCTCGATGAAATTTCATTATTAAAGTTCCATTTTAATTCAATAAGTTTTTAAATTTATATAATAATTCATTTTAAAACGAATTTCAGCGCAGGGAGTTTGGTTATATATAGGTATACACCAGTTGAATAATATCATACCCATTTAAGGAAGGAATTGCGCTATATAGAGAGCACTAAATGATTCATACTATATATAAAACATAATGCAATATGAATCATATCTGAAGAATAGTTTTTATTATTCTCATTTTGAACTTCCTATATAGTTTTTAATACTGTATTAATATGTTTATTTTTAAAAGCCATATCTTCAATTTTTGTCTTGTTATTTGTAGCTTATACGGAACAGAAAAGGCAGTCGAACCTCTATTTTTCGAACTTTTTTCAGGGAACCAAGAACATTTTACTTTTTTCTTCGTAAAATAACCTAATAGCGAAGTGCATTTTCTATTAAACGAACTTTTTCTCTTGCGATTTGATTTTTTTTCTCCCTATTTTTAAGATATTTCAGGATATTTTTTTGAAATTATTTTCTCAACTAGCCCATTTTATGGTGATCAATGGTCTTGAACTGGTTTTACGAAGTACCTAACTTACCTGCAGCAATGGAATTACAATAATTTTTCATACAAGAAACTCAAATAATATTAACAGATTTTATCAGTAACTAAATTTAAGGACGCATGTGGTAGTGTATGCTTAAAATGACTGGTTATAAAATAACCAATAATTTTAAGTTTAAGCCATTTAAAATTTCTCGTAGACTTAAAATTGGAAAATGTCTCTTTAAAAAATTCATGCTCCTAACACAAAATTATCTTTTAAAGTTGAAAATACAGTGTAATTCTGGACAATGTTTTTTTCTTTTCTTTGAAGATTTATTTTTGATGGGCAAGATATATAAAATGAAAAGATATTAATTTTCAAAAAAGATGTAAATAATTACTTTGTAAAAATAATTTATAGTGTTTATGAATTTAAATTTGTTTTATGTGTGGTTTTTAAAGTACATTAAAGGATGACTCTCTATGTAACGAATTTTCCACACAACGAACTTTTTTCGAGATTTTGCGACTTCGTTAAATAGGGGTCAGAGTGTTAAGCATTTTTTCTAGGAAAATAAAAATTTTCAATAATACTTGGATGGAAGGTGCATGTCATATAAAGGAATGTCATTACATAAAGTGTTTCCGTTTGAAGATGCGTTGCTGGCATCAGTCCAATGAGGGATCTAAAACGAGCGAAAATTAACTTAAGTAGCTATGTGATGTCTGGGAGCAAAGATTATGCAATCATTTTTCATTTTTTTCATTGCGCTCTACAGAATTATGTAATATATTGATTTATTATGTAAAAGCTGATTATATTTACTAGAGGAGGAAAAACAAAAGGTTTTATAACTATATATATATATATTGCGTTATTTTCAAAAGGGGTTTATCTTTTCTAAAAAATGAAATTTATATAATTCGAAGTTGGTGGGACCAATGAAAAACTTCGAATTATCAAGAATGTAAAAAAAAAGGTGGCGTGGCTACAGCGGATGTTGGTTAGAGCGGACACATAACATTTCGTGGTCTGAGCGGACACTTTGAAACTCATCGTGGTTAGAGCGGACCCCCCCCCCCCCTCTTAGAACACATTCGATTACCGAATTACAAGGTAAAATACATTTTTGCTAATCAAATTTAATTATTTATATTAAGTTGTTAAGATATTATATTGCGAATACATTTTAAACATAAAAGCATATGTAAAGTTGGATGAAAGAACTGATAACATCCTAAAAGAATTCAAAATATCAAATAATTTAGAAAAATTTCGAAAATCTTTAAATTTTGTAACTAGGTTGGACTAAATCCAATGGTAAATATTTATGCCTTTTTAATAAAGGTTAGTTAGTATTTATTTACTTGTATCTTTTATTTTACTTCTAGTATTTATTTTTACTTACATTAATGAAAGTAATTAATTTTATGGCAATTGCACCTGTTCTAATATTTATTTGACTCTAAAATACGGTTTTCCACAAAATTCCTGAATTTTTTTTATTTCTATTACATTTTGCTATGTTCTTATTGTATTCGCTCAGTAATATCTTAATAGTTTAATACAAATAATTAATTTTGATAGGCAAAAATGTATTTATATCCTTGTAATTCGGTAATCGAATCTGTTCTAAGATGGAGGGGGGGGGATGTGTCCTCTCTAATCACGATGAGTTTCAAAGTGTCCGCTCAGACCGCGAAATGTTATGTGTCCGCTCTAACCACGTCCGCTGTAGCCACGCAACCGAAAAAAATTCCCAAAATACACAAAGTGAAATTTTTTTTACACATTTAAATTTCAAACTATGAAATAAAAAAATTGTATATATGTATAAAATTATTTTAAAGTATTTTTAAAAAGTACATATTATACAGTATAAATATTTTACAGAAGTTAAAAGTCCTGCATTAAAAGAATGCATTCATACACAATCTTACGCATCTCTTCTTCACAAAAGCGGACCATTATTTTTGAACACATATGTAGCAAGGCCACGTGTTAAACGAAAGATATGGACGGCTGACAACAGGTGCGGTTGGTCTATTGTCCACTTACAGGAATGAAAACAATAAAAGTGTATTTTCACTGAGGTACCGGGAAACAGTAAGAAGGGGAAGCAGACAGATGGTCATCAAAGGGGCTACGTTACTGGGAGACATGCAGAGACAATACAACGCAACACTTGTAAGCTCAACCTGTTTGCTACAGGGGTGGTCATGATAGTGAGTGTTCGAATTGTCGAGAACTTTTTAGAAAACTTCGAATTATAACGTGTTGTAGTCTGACCAACCACAGATTTTACTTCGAAATATTGAGTGTACCCAAACGTATTGTTTTAGTTCGAAATATCGAGAATTTTTCTAGGGACTGAGTTTATACTTCGAATTATCGAGAAGGTCGTATTATCGAAGGTTTGAATTATCGAGAGTCAACTGCGTGTAGATTTTCTGAACATTTTGTATGTACTTCAAAATAAGCCGAAAATCTAAAATAAAACCTTCAAAAAAAGTGTCTTATATTTATGAAAAAAATACAGAAGAAACCGTAGAGATTTTAAAATTATTTTAGTTCTGTAATTCAGGGGTATAATCAACCTTTTTTTTTCCTTCTTCTTCTGGGCCGCATAAAAATGTCAGCCATTTCACGCGGGCCGCATACACATGTTAGCTATTTCACACGGGCTGCAACATGAGGTTAAACGGGAGGGGGGAGGGGAAGAGAAATGCTTTAAGACCAAGATAACACTGGAAATTTAAAATATGGAAAATTGATCAAAATATTATAACTCCGGTTTTGCTCTTTTTAATTATTATATATATATATATTTTGTCACTAACACTAAATTAAAAGAATTTAACAAAACCTCCTTCAGAATTTTTGCATCGGTAAACGGTTTCATATGATTACCAATATAATGTAACAAACTTCTTAGGATGTCTTTGTTACTACTGTGACATTACCACTGACAAAACACTTTGTTTGCTGTTGCAAAGAATATTCAATAAAGCCTATTTATATATATATCATCTCTTGAAAGAGAAAAAGTGTCATTGTGTATGATCCTCATTTATTGGTATTTTTTAAATACAACACTTTCGTGACAAATCAAACAATTACTGATACATGTTTGTTTTTCACTACAAAACATCCCCCAAACCGTTCGAATATTTTTCGCTTGCAAGGTATGTAAGATTGTTCAAAATCAGTTTCACCCATAAAATTGTCACTACTCCACTGTTGTCTGTTATCACTAACCGTAACCGTTACAAGTTGAAAAAGAATATCAATTCGCAGCCGTACGATATCGACAGCAAAAAAGCAAAATTGATATATTTGATTTCCTCTGTCAAAGAATTTTCCACCATATTTTTAATACATTGTCTTAAATAAAAGAATTTCTCAGAGCAATGGGTCATGAACGGGCCACTTAAAAATGCTCGGTGGGCCGCAGGTTGAGTATCGCTGCTCTATGCCTTCATAAAATACTTGTTTTCCCTTTGTTTAAGAGTGTTTAGGCAGTTTATTTTCTGTTGTATTCTCTTTCAAGCAAACTGCATAGAAGTGAAATACAATATTTTCTGAGGAAACACTTGTGGCGCCATCACTGTTATTTATTATCACTATCATTATTTGTTACTTGCAGGTGGCGTCGCCTTATTGTAAATAGACACCACTATTTTTATCTCATTAGTTTTTATATATATTGATCGTGCTAGGCGTGAGTTCAATAATTGCCAATATTTTAATTTTATTGTTTTGTAAATATTTTGTGTTAATTCAATAAATTTTTTTTATGCTGCTAAAACCAATATTAAAATTCTAGGTACTGTACAAAATTCTTACATACGCATGATTGTCAGAGCTACGAGATATATGCGAAATGACGACATACGGAATGCCTTAAAAATCTGCAGCTTTAAATCTCATATTCAGAAAATTACAATTAACTTCTTTAATGCTCTTCCAGATGCAAATAACGATAATATGCTTAACTTAATCCCATACGCGATGACAATATTAATAACAAAAGACCCACACAGAAGAATATTACCCCCTTAATTATTTATTACCCCCCTTACAAACCTCCTTAATTGTTTTTATTCTCGCAATAATTTTTTATTATTGCATCTCAGTAATTTCAATTACCATTTTTCCTTTTTAATTTCCTCATATTAAATTTTACCTACCCCACTGGACAACCTCCCACTTTCTCTATTCCCAGCCCCCAGGGCAGCCAATAGGAATCTATGTTTACGCTACCACCGACCAATCAGAGAGCAAGCTCTAAGCTCTCACTCATGCAAAAAATACATCTCTACTGCACTCAGAGGAAGTATCATAGCCACGCCTCCCGGATGCCATCGTCTCAGCCAATAGCCATGATTCCTTTTAATCAGAATGAAAAATCCCACCATCGACATGCCCAACATCAAAGTCAACCAGGATATGGGACTGAGGACTGTTTCACAGTCCAGATGCCCACATTACAACGTCCATTCAACTTTACTTAGCTTGTCCGACTTGGTTGCGTGCTTAAACTAAGTATGTGTGGTTTAGCTTTCCCCACACAGTTGTACTTATTCTTTTTAAACCCCATTCTCGATAACCCAGCATCTTCACAAATTCGGCCAACCTTCGGTCCACATTTGGTCGAGTTTTCGAGATCCTACTGTAATATTAAAATTTGAGAAATATACATATTGTCTCCATCTCAGTATTAGAATCTGAATAAAAGAAACTTCACATTGAATTAGATTTTGAATTCGAACTCCATTAAGTTGTGGAATGTAGAAAATTATCAACCCCACTTAAGTAGGCATTATTAACAAAAATAATTGCATCAATGTAAGCAGCAGCAGATACATTTTGTAGTGCGCTAGTAGTAGTAGTACGCTTGACGTCACTGGGCAATTGGCTCGCTAAGCGATCCTCCACCCGAATTCAGGGTGTCTTTTGGTGCCTGACGAAAGTGGCAGTCTTGTGTGGATAGGAAGCTACCTGATTGGCGGAACGAACGTGGAAAGGGGGAGTGGCTAAGTGGTACTTGCAGATATCCAAGTTGGGAAAACTGAGTCCTGATTATGCATTTTAACTCCGAAGAGGTATTTTAAAAGAAAAAGAACCCACAGAAGAGAATATGGCATTCAAATGATAAAAGTCCAATTTAATAATAAAACTTTTCCAAATGAAGTGGTACTTATAAAATAATTCAATATCCCCAAGTGAATGAAGTAATGTTTGTTGATGTCTCATTCTCTGTAGCAACACTAGACTGTTGGCGACGGACCTCGTAATTTTGAGCCACAGTCAAGTCACAAAGACAACACTCAACTCTCTGAATTCCTTCGCAATGCCAAAGTGAGGATTTTGAATATTGACAGATGAAACGGGCTTCGGTCCCTCTACAGGGAGGGTCTTCAGATGCACCAGGGCTTGAACCCGTGACTCGACAACACCGACCACGAGTTTGTGACTCTTGGCTACCGTGGTCACTTCATACTCCCAGGTTATCCAAATAGAAAATTCTGCCAGTACCTGTCGCAAATTCCTTCAAATTAAAAATTAACTAAAGCAACTTAATGATTAAAAAGTCCTTTCCTTTCATATTATATTCGAAACAAACCATGAAGTGTTGTTTTCGTCCAAATGGTCTGATTTTCCTTAACAATAATCAACAATGTACATTCACTTCCAAAAGTTAAGCACGGAGAGGAAAATGTTAATTTCCGGAAGCCAATCAGAATTTAAGAGGATGCAATTCGCTGCAGAGGTAGATGGAAGTATGCAAATATGTTAGGTAACAGCCAATCGTGCTTTCATGTCAAGATATATGCAAAAAGGGCAGTCTAACAAGAAGCCAGCTTTATGAAGGGTTACTGAAGTTGATTATAAGTGCTGATAAAGATGTTTAAAACTTTCGTACAATTTGTTTTCAAGACATACGTGTTTCTATGACTTCCAAAAAACGAATGGAAGATTCTGAGCGCTGGCGTGCTGTGGGGCGTATTGAAGCAAGACAGTCGATCACAGATGTTGCTCTTTTCTTCGGCGTTCACCATTCTGTAATTTCACGTTTATGAAAACAATTCCAAACCACACAAACAGTTGTCCGAAGGCCCGTAGGATGTCGCCCAAGGGTTACAAGCCCCGCGGAAGATCGATATATTGCTATTGTAGCCAAGCGGAATCGCAGAGCGATCTCCACACGTGTGACATCTATGGTTACAGCGTCCATTGGTAAGGTTATATCTGTAGCTACTGTACGCCGAACATTACATATGAATGGACTGTATGCCCGGGTACCTTGAGTTTGTGTTCCTCTATGCGTCCAATCAAGAGGGGCACGATTAAAGTGGTGCCGGGAATATGGCAATTGGACTATGTCTGACTGGGGCAATGTCATGTTTACTGATGAGTCAAGATTTGCTCTGGAGCCAGATGACAAGCGTATAAGGATATGGCGTAAACAAGGAACACGCAATCAGCCCCAAAACATCACCGAACATCACGCATTCCGAGGCGGAAGCATTATGGAGTGAGCAGGGATTTCATTAGAATACCGCACCGACCTGCACATTTTTAAACGGGGTTCTGTGACGGCTGTCCAGTATCGAGATGAAGTCCTAGAACCCACTGTGAGATTGTACGCTGCAGCAGTTGGCCCTACTTTTGTTTTAATGGACGATAACGCACGTCTCCATAGAGCTGACATCATCGATGACTACCTGGAGAGTGAAGGGATTGCGCGTATGGCGTGGCCAGCATATTCGCCCGACCTTAATCCCATTAAAAATCTTTGGGATGCTCTCGGCCGTGCTGTATCTTCACGTTTCCCCCCTCCAGCCACTCTTATTGAGCTGGAAACTGCTCTACAAGAAGAATGGCGATTGCTTAATTTTGCGGTGGTTGACCACCTAATTGAAAGGATGGTCAGAAGGTGTAAACTTTGCATACAGATGAGGGGTGATCACATACCCTATTAATGTCCTTTTTTTCATTTTATGCTGTTTATTTTCCCTTTATACATAATTCTGTTTAAGTCTCCAGTATGACATTATCTGATAACTTACAAAAAATTTAGTATTGTTTTTATTTCTATGTATAATTATTGATTTTGTTTTATGTATAAATATATATGCTACTTTACTGCCAAATTTTGTGTCAATCAAAGCAGTATTTGTTGATTTTTTGCATTTTACATCCGCGTGCTTAACTTTTGGAAGTGAGTGTATATGAAGGAGATTCGATCTCCATACCTTTCGTTTCGTAAGCACGTTAGAAAAATATACTAGCGCCATCGGCTGCAGGTAGTTGTAGCTTCGTCAGAAATAAAGCAGAATAAAAATTTAAAATTAAAAAATACAATTTATAATTAATGAATTAATATTTGTAAAAACTGTGTTAACATCAAGTGTCATCCACTGCAAGTTTTAAAAAATGTATTTGAACTTCAGTTGATGAGTTGATAAATAAAAAGTATTTTATTAACTATTGAAAATTTGAACAAGATATTATATATATTTATATATATACATATATATATATATAGGGAGAGAGTGAACTAATAGTAGGAATCGAAAAAAGATTTGGAAAATTAAGAAATGAGAAACTATGGAGCTACACTCCTAATCAATTTTTAAATCCATCCAAAATTATCAGTAGTAAGCAGACGAAAGTGCTGTCTTAGTCGATTGATTGTAGAAAGAAAATGTCGAATGGAATAAATTAATGTGACGTGATGGTCCCGTGATAACTGTAACCTCGTGTTTCCAGCCAATCAGTTCATAAATTCACGTGAATTCATAGTCTCATGATAACTGCATTCTAACTGTAATAACTGTTTCCAAACAATCATTTCCTGTGCTTCACTGTTGCCAACTTTGGCTTTTTGCAGAAATTTCATTTTAGAAAAAGTATTTAAAAATATTTTCATTTGTCAACTATAAGAATGCATACACGTAAATAAGATAATTTTGATATAAAATAAGAATTTTAAATCGAAAGCATTCAATATACATTTTTTTCTTAAATTTTGAAAAACATTTTAAGGAAACTTTATATTTGGTCAAGTGGCGCGCTTATCCGGAGGACAGAACCTGATACCTTTGGTTCCGTAAGCACACAACATACCACTAGACCAAAATGATCACCTCAGTCCGGATGCTGTTACTGGTTTATATAAATACCACCTCTACACACTCCCCCACCAGTGAGCCGGTGGATAGGCGAACGAGCGATATAGTTGTTATGGCGAGCGTCTGAGTTGTTACTGTTGATTAGAGAAGTTGCGTCACGTGGGTCTGACGAGTTTGTTTTGCTTCGTCAAATGAGTCTGACGAGTTCTTGGTTGCTCTTTTAGCGGATAGATGGCACCACGACAGTTCAGAAGGTTGCCTTTTTCTTAATTCAGCCAGGATCACCAATGAAGTGGCGCACTTACCCGATGGGCAGAGCACGATACCTATGGTTCCATGAGCACCTAACATACCACTGGACCAGAATGATCACTTCAGTCCAGAAGCTGTTACTGGCTTATATAGATACCACCGATACACTTGGGCATCTTTATCCAATTGTTAAATTTGAAACGGCATCTAAATTTTACCAGTAGAACATCAAGTCTAATGTCAGCTTAGGTTTCAATGAAGAACACGTGATTATCACGTGAATACGCATATACCCCGTGACCATCAAAAATTCAGTCCATTCCAACTCGGAAAGACGATCGCGCAAATATAGTTGTTTGGGTAAAATTGTTACACGTTTAAGGCGAAAAATAGTGACTTTAAATATGCATGCGCTCCGCTCCCTTTCAATTCTAATCTAAATGTTAGTTCTCTAGTTATGTATGTAAATGTTTGTTTTGTCTATATATATAATAAACTTGTTTTAATTAACTAGTGGACTTAGTTATATAAGAACCCATTCCCCGCGTGTCTCTTTATAACATTGGGTCACACCCCTTATAATGCAATTTATACAAAGCATTTGCAAAAATTGATTCTGAAAAACTTTAAGGTATCTTCGTCAAAACAGAGGCTTAAATTTGCAAAATTTGCCCCCCATATTCCTCGTGTAGCTTCAAATTGTGTCATTAATATGAAAAATTATATATATATATATATAAATCCGGAATATAAAAAAAATTCTGAAATATTTCCAGAATTAAATTTTTTTATATCCAGTAACTGATTAATTAAATAACACAGAGGTCCTAAATTTCAAATTAAAAAATGATAATTTTTCGGCTTATAAATTAAAACAAACACTTTTTATTAAAAAAAAATGTGAATAAAGTATTATAGAATAAATAAACAGTCAATGAAAGAATTAATCGTCTAAAATATTAAGAAATACCAAGTTTGCCCAATGATTAGTTTCAATAGAGTTGCCTAGATTAAAAAAGCTTTCTGTATTAAAGAATTAAAATTTTTTTGATAAATAGATTTATTGATTAAATAACACCACCTTATTTTAATTTTTGTTCATATCAAATTAAATCTAACGAGCATGATAAGCCGGCACTGTGAATGGTAGTTCTTCGTTTCTTAAAAAAGATTTTTTTCTGGTTATGGCATCCCTTGGATGCCAAGTAATTCAATTTAAAATTATTCTGTGAATTTGTGGTGTTTGCCTGAACTATTTCTAGGACACATTAAATTGCAAACACTTGGCGCCAGTTTTTGATGTTTTCTTTTTTTCGCAATATTTTCGATATTTTCGAAACTTTAGTTCCGCTTTTCCTCGTATTTTCGCTTGATGATGCGTTATCATCAAACAATATTATGTAGGGAGGAGGTTACAGGTCTATATCAATCATTATGAAGAAAGAAAGAAAAAAAACAATTTTATTATAGAACAGAGAAATTTATTGCTCGCAATTGAGAAATCCCAGACTTGTACTTTAAAACTAACACATTAGGCTGCCGGGTTTCTAAAAATTAGCCATGATTTTAAAAATAAATTAAAGAACAATGGAAAACTATAGAAATGTACTGTTTGCTGCATTCTTTGGTAATGATGAAATTAATTCTGACCAGTTTCAAAATTAGTAACAAAATTTGTCAACAGATGGTGCTTTTGATTGGAAAAACTATAAAACAATATTTTTTTAATAACCACTATTTGCTGTAATAATATGGCGCAGTCTAAGGACAAAATTTGTAGACGGTAATTTCGGTTTGGTTTGTATCAGAAATGTATTGTTCCAACTCAGCTATGGCTTGAGGATTGTTACGATTCATCTGATTTCTTACATACAACCCCCCCCAAAATCACATGACGTTAAGTCTGGGGAATAGGGAGGCCATTTCATGCCCCTTTGAGTATGCATTTGGAAGTCAAGAGCAATAACATAATCATCAAATTTGGGATTGCTGCTGGATGACTTGCCATAGCAACTGCAACATTCGCCACCTTAACTACTGCAATTGGGCGGCCAACATTTCCAGCACCGTTATTATTGACATTTCCATATTTTTCGACAAGTGCTTTTATTGTACTGTTTGCCGGTCCATTTCTAACATTAAATTTTCTTTGAAAACGCGTCTGATTTTCAAAACAACAACAAAACTATAATCTAGATAATTAAACTTTAAGACAGGAAATATTCGCTGTTCTAACGAGGAAACCATTTTCGAAATGTACACTAGAATACTAAAAGAATTACTGAATACTGATCGGATTTAGTGGATATATTAACGTCGCACTCTTCAGCTACACGGGAGCATTTGGCAACGCGCGGATCTCGTATTTTTGAACCATGGTCAAGGGACGAGGATGACACCTGAGCTGGCTCACCACTCTCCGAACTACTACACCAACGGGAGGACATTTGAGCTCTCGACAGATTTAACGTGCATCGCTCTCCTATATGGCGGGTCTTTAGTGGTACTGGGCTCGAACTCATGATATACCAGCCACGATCCGATACCTTGACCACTAGGCTACCGTAGACACGTACTTATCTGACGGTACGGACAAAAAAACATTGCTTTATAGTTTTCCCGATCGGAGGAGCCACCTATTGACGAACTTTCTAACTAATTGTGAAACTTAGTGAGAATAAATTCCCTGGTGTAACTTTTTCCCACCTCACACCTGCTACATCGGCATTCCTATGAGGATAACATTACGCCGTTCATATCCACACGTTCACCCCTAAAATATCACAGGATCCTTTCAACTGATATCCCGCTGACAGCCCATAGCCATGATATACACAAAACCTTCACTCCACCTGCGAGATGAACCTCGATTGGAATTCAAGGTGTAAGAAGGGACCGTCCTACCCCATGAGAGTGAAGAGTAGATTACTTGGAACACTCGCAAAAAAAAGACGTTGTATTTTAACTTTCCCCACCACCAACAAAGTATATTCTATAGCATTAAAACACTCAATTGTTTGAATAACTTATATGCAATGGTAAATATTGTAATGAATAGTTGTAGACGTAGTATAAATGAATACTTTCATTCCTTAAGTCTCACACTACTCCTCAGATTTTCCCAGTACGTCACACTGGTTACCAAAGCATAATGTAGCAAATCGTACATTTCTATTGCCTTTAATTTTTCTTTAATTTTTTTTTCTAATCATTGGTTACTTTTCGGACACTGGACATTATCTTTAAGTCTTAGATGTTAAACGTATGGACATTGTAATGAAAGAGATTTTTTTAAAAAAGCATTTGATTGAATTATATAAATTGAAACCATATGGAACACAAAAAGTTTGGTAGAGGGTAGAAAAAAACTTAAAATTATATGAAAATTATCATTTCCATTTTTATATCTACCACTTTATTATATTTCCTCCTGCTCTTAAATTGGAATTTTGTTTTGAAGTTAAGCGAATTATTTGTGTTTTTTGTCATCATGCTGTTTAAAAGGTGCTAGTACTGGTAAAGTACTAGATACCTGAATAATTTAAGATCGAAAATACTGTTATAGTGACTAACCTACCTTCTGCTTGCTCTTCGAGCAATATTTTTTAAGCTCTCTTTTGTCGTACTATCTGAGAATTGATAGTAATCTTTGGAGAACTTTCATGCGACTGTTATTTGAAGTAATCGGTTCAATTCAAATTGTAACAGTAAAAATGAGTAACCACTAACGTTTAGATGATGGAAGAAGGTGGCAAATTGTTGGGAAGCTAGAAGCAGGCCGATGTCAAGCCCAGAATACTAGAGAGTTCAATTTAACACCCAGATTCGTTTGTAACTATTGTAAACAGTTCCAGGATACTGGATTTATCGAGAGAAACCCTGGTCAAGGTCTTCCAAGAGCCACGACGGCCAGAGTAGATCGCCATTTGTCGATTATAGCGATACGTAACAGAGAGGCCACAGCTTCTCAGCTCTCTCGTTACTTGTATGCAGTCACAGGAACCCGTATATCAAGGGTGACTGTTTCAAAATGACTTCATGTGAGAGGGCTGTTTGATAGAAAACCTGTTGTTTGCGTTCCGCTCACGTCTACGAACAGGATAGTCCGCTTAGCATGGTGCATACAGCATACAGATTGGAGTATGGATCAATGGGCGACCGTTCTGTTCATCAGTTATTCCCGTTTCAGCCTAAACACCAATTCTCGCCATACATTCATATGGAGAGAACTAGGGACCGGCTACCTACCCTCCAATGTCCGAGAAATCGACAATTATGGTGAAGGAAGTTTAATGGTCTGGGCAGGCATCTGTTGGAATGCCGTACTCCTCTCCATGTCTTTGAAAGAGGCTCTGTGATTGGTGTGAGGTATAAGGATGAGGTCTTGGATCCCTATGTTCGCCTCTTTAGGGGTGCATGTGACCCCGAGTTCCTTTTAATGGACGATAACGAGAGGCCACATAGTGCTCTTCTGGTCGACGAATTTCTATAGAGTGAGGATATTCGCCTTATGAATTGGTCAGCCAGGTCTTCAGACCTAAACCATACAGAGCATGTCTAGGAAGCTCTAGGGAGGGCAATTGAAATCGCAACCCCCTTCCGAGAACCATCCAGGAAATGAAAACAGCGTTGCTGAACGAGTGGGACCAATTGCTACAAGAACTGATAAACTGCCTTATTTCAAGTATGACATCATGCTGCGAGGCCATATCCCCTATTAACCCATTTCTTTTGTTTATTCTGTAACCTCTGTTTTATACCTTTCAACTCCACCAAGTGTTACGCTCGATCATGCGTGTGTATTGCAATTGTTGAATAGTTATTTGTATTGTATCAATGTATGTACATAACAAATTTTATTAAAATCGGTCCAGTAGTTCTAGAGATAATTGATGAAGTCTGGAAATTCTCTTAATTTCTTATACGATAGATCACGAAGTTCTGAAAGAGACCTGCGAAGACGGTCTGAGTGTAACATTCGCAAGGCTCGTTCATTTTGACTCAGGATTCTGGAAATATCTGATATACAGCGCCCCATTCAAGACGAAAATCAGGACATCAAAAATAGATTATTAAATTTTTTTAAAAGTATTATACGAAAAGTTCATGTGCCTTGAACATTGTAAGGTCATTTGTGAAGACTGCAACAAGGCATCTTAAAATGTAAGCAGTGGTGCCGCAATGATAAATAACCATTATCTTTTTGTTGTTTTTTCGTTTAAATTTTTCGATTTCTGATTATGTTTTAAATATTATTTTATGTCAAATATATATTTAAATGTCAAATCTCACCAAAATAACGATTTAATCATCATCAAACATGAGGTGATGCATCTGAGAGATGCCGCGTGCCTATTAAGGGAACTTTTTGAAGCGCGCCTAGCGGACGGTTAAGAGTATCACACATGTTCTTGTCCCGATTTTCCCTCGGGATCAAGTGGCCACGGAAGTCTATTGGTCATGGTCACAAACTCGTGACCGACATGTCATGAGTTTGAGCCTTGGGCCATTGAAGACCCATCGTATAAATAAGCTAATGCCCGTTAAATTTGTCGAGCATTTAATTTCACCCTCTCGACCAATAGCAAAACAAGCACTCAGCAACTTCAGGACTCCCTTTCCTTTACTTGGATTCTGTCTGCAAGCACCACTTAGCCACTCCCTCTTTCCACGTTAATTCCACAAATCAGGTTGCTCTCTCTCCGCTCAGGACTGCTACTTTCGCCAGGCATCAAAAGACTCTATGATATGGAATGGAGGCTCACCTCACGAGCCAATTGCCCAGAGACGTCAAGGGTAGTTAAATCTGTCGAGGCTCAAAGTCCTCCAGTTGGCATGGTGTGGCTCTGAGAGAGGGTTGTCAGCTCCTGTGTAGTCCTCGTCACTTAGCCATGATTCAAAATGACGAGGTTCGTCGCCCAAAGCCCTCGTGTTGCCTTTTAGTGTGACGTTAATAAACACTCATACTCTCATTCAACAGGTTCAGTAAAAGAAGAATTTGTGCTTTAAGTGTAAAAGCCTTTATTTTCCACTCGTGGGAGTAGTGTGGATTATTGATGTGAGAGTTATGAGGGTATTTGCCATCCTCGTCTCCTGGGCGAGATTGAAAGCGATGACAATACTTAGTAATTGCCATTTGAATAACTCTAGAGCGAATTTAGCATTAATGAAACAAAATCAAATGGACATTATTGAACTTTGTAAAAATAGTTTCTTCATTTCATGTTTTAGTGTACTATAGTTAGAACAAAAATTTAACTGTCATGCAATCTTTGCTACATGCAACTCATCTACAAAGACCTTATGTTGAGGAATGAGGATGCGTTTTTATGACAGGTAACTTATGAAAGGCAATGTACTCGTTTTCAGTAAAATTAAGCTATATAATCTTCATACACTTATTTACTGTACATTAGATATGAATAATTTAATTAATGATTTATACGTTAAAACACACAGCAATTTTTTAAAGATGTCTGGTCCTTGGTTAATTTTATAGGCCGAATAATTTTAAATGTCCAACAAAAACTTGGAGTTTAATAAGAAATGCCGATACTTTTAGAAATAAATTTTCTTCGTTATCCAAAATACATGATAGGAATCAGTTTTAATACAAGCAAGGATGTGGGGAAATTCCTACATGGTACAGTACTGAGGAAAAGGATTTGGTACTGCAACTAGTCTTTGCTAAGATAGCCCTTGCGTTAATCTAATTACTGAAAATCGTCTTGCCCTTTCTAATTACTGAGAATGTTCACCGACAAACGGTGAAAGCTCCACTCCATTTTCCTAATTTCTGTGGAAAATATGCTTAAATGGGTGGTCAAGAGTTCTGACCCCTGTTTCCATGGCCTTAGTGTCCAGGGCTGGAATGGCCTCCGGCCTGAATTGGTCTTCCGTTTCCCATGTATCCAAGACGACAGTGAGTCTGGAGAGAATAGCCCCATTATGAGCAGTGAAAGATCCTGCTCTCTGAGGGGCCGAAAAGCAAAAGATGACAGAGAGAGCTGTGAGAGAGATGAGGAGATCTGGGAGTTAAAAACCTGAGCGAGAGGGCCCGTGTGGAAAACCGAGGAAAGTCTTTAGGAAGTGACAACGAAGGCGGGGATAGAGCGAGTGACTGCCTGAACGAAGATCGGCGTGGAATTAAAAGTGACAACGCTTCCTGAAAGCTAAAATAGATTAATTAACTATAGACACTGCTTACTGATATATTTTGCTGGTCAATATTTCAAGAGCTTTGAAATTAAATAAATATTCCTTAGTTTAGCTGTTGGAAGTCATTACATCCTGAAAGTTTTGTACCGGA